>BQNB010065175.1:0-27828 GCA_026074375.1 Tanacetum coccineum | reverse complement strand
GCAAAGAATCGCTAAAAGAACATATTTTGGTCACATAGATCCATTCATTCAAAATACAATCGAAGAAAATTTTTATCCCCAGATTCGAAAAATCAATGCTGATTTAGAAAAATTTCACTTGTGTTTGAAAGAGGAAATGGTTGCTGATTTGAGATACTTTAATTCTCTTGAACATGAAGTAGACTCTCTCAAATCTCAACAGGAAAGTCATAAAACACAGTTTTCGAATGAAATCGACCGAATTTCCAGGGAATATTATGTTGACCACATAAATGATATACTTGGTGTATATACAACCCTTGATGAATTTACTTACTTACAATGTGATTATGTAGACCAAGTTGTCAAATGTGAACGTCTTGAAAAAGAGCTTTCAAAAAGAGCAGACAATGTCAATAACAAATCTTTCAATGGATTGTCAAAAAGATTTTCTGAACTTGAACAAAATTTAATTAATCTTGAACTTGCTTACAGCAAAGTCATGACCAACTTCATAATGACAAAGTTTGAAAACAAAAAGAATCAAGTTCATTTTGATAATTAAATGTCAAATATTTTGAAATTCAAGATCTAAAAGTTCAATTACAAGACAAAGATATTGCAATAAGTGAAAGGAAAATTTATGGAAACTAAATTTGAAAAACCAGCAGTTATTCGACAACCGAATGCTTTTAAAAGTCAAAGACAGTCAGTTTTAGGTAAACCAGCTACTTTTTCAGATTCTCTTGCAAAGACATATTTTTTAAAATCAAAGTCAGTTACCACAAATAATGTGTCTAATGATTTTTCAAACCAGTCACTACACAGATTTTGCCTCAGAATATGAAGTCAATTTTAAAGAACACAAATATGATTGCTCCAGAAATGTATAAAGTGCACACAAAGGCTAATCAAACTAGAACACCACAGTTGCCTCAACACATTAAGAAAACAAACAAACGCGTGTCTTTCTCTACAGGAGTAATTTCCACTACTAGTGTTAGCAGACCACAGCTTAAGAGCAATCGATTAGAAGATAGAGTCATGCATAACAATAGTGAAGGGAAGAAACAACAAGTAGAAGACCGTTGTATGAATTTTAAGTTTTCTAATTATAAAACGTTTGTAACTGCGTGTAATGACAGTTTGAATGTTAACACCTTGAATGTAAACTTTGTTTGTGTTACTTGTGGAAAATGTATGTTGAATGACAATCATGATATGTGTATTCTTCATTATATTAATGGCGTGAATTCTAGGACTAAAATGCCTATGGTTGTGCCTATTAGTACTAGGAAACCAATCAGAACTGTAAACCAATCTGCTACAAACAACCTTAAGAGAACGTTGCCTGCAGGAATCCCACTAACCAAAAACCTAGAAGTACAATTAAGAAGTAATATGAGCAGATTAGCAAGACATGTAAATGTGGTACTGTAACACCACCTGGATATAAATGGAAACCTAAGTCTAGAACAGTGAATGTTGAACCAAATGTTAGTATGCATCTAGGAACTAAATCTAGAACTACTAATATTTCGAAACCTACGACTCTTAGGAAATCCATTGTATCAAATACGCCATCGTCTTCTAAATCTTTTGCAGCTAGTAGAGATAATTTTATTCATCGTCAACTCTGGGTGCTCAAAGCACATGACGAGAAATCTCAAGCTTCTAAGTAATTTTGTGGAGCAATTTCTGGGTACGGTAAAGTTTGGAAATGATCAAATTGCATCGATTCTTGGTTATGGAGATCTAGTTCAAGGAAATATCACTATCAAAAGGGTTTATTATGTCGAAGGGTTGAATCACAATTTATTCTCCGTCGGTCAATTTTGTGATGCAGATTTGGAAGTTGCTGTTGGGAATTATGCATTCCTGACTTAGTACCGTTAGTTATATTAGTTAGTACCGATAGTCTAATTAGTACTGACAGTACAAAATAGTTAGTACTGATCAGTTAGTTAATACTGATAGTATAAAATAGTTAGTACCGTTTGAGAGATATGTATGAGATATTATAGGAAAAGATATGCATTAACTTTTACGCGTTTTGTAAGTCGGTTAGGGTTTATCCTTGGTCTATAAAAGGAACCCTTTAGTGACATTAGAGATTAGGGTTTTCCTTGGTGTATAAAAGGAACCCTTACGGCATAGTTAGAGATATTAGTTCATTGTCAATCTCATAGTTAGCAATCAATATAAAAGCTTAGTTATCAATATTTTGCATTATAAGTTAGATTCCGCATAACTTATAGTGTTCTTAATCATTGTTTCTCCTATAGTTTCTGTGAATCTATTCATATTAGCTACAACCCTTAACAAGGTAGTAAGATCTATATTAAAAGGGATCCACAAGTGTTATTAGAGCCTGTAGAGAAACTCTGAGTAAGAAGAACAAAACCAGTTATAAACCTCTATTTTATAATCATATTTAATGGCTGGATCAGAGGATAAAATTCCACCACCACCACCACCATCACAAACACCAACACAACAAACCCCTCACATTGTTTCAACCATCAAACTTCTTATTCTTAAGAAGGGAGAATATAACATATGGGCCATGAAAATGGAACATTATTTAGCTCATACAGACTATCCTATCTGGGAAGTTATTCAAAGAGGAAATGGTCCTGTGAGTGTCTCAACTGATACAAATGGTTTAATAAAGGTTCTGCCTCCCAAGACTGCAGAAGAAATTTTAGCCAGAGAAAGAGAAAGAAAAGCAAGGACTACATTGCTTATGGCTTTACCAGAAGATCATCTTGCTAAATTTCATAAAATAACTGATGCTAAAGAGATGTGGGAAGCTATCAAATCTAGATTTGGTGGAAATGATGAATCAAAGAAGATGCAGAAGTATATTCTAAAGCAACAGTTTGAAGGCTTCTTTGTATCAAACTCAGAAGGGCTACACAAAGGCTATGACAGGTTTCAGAGTCTTCTGAGTCAACTAGAGATTCATGGTGCAGGCGTCTCCACTGAAGATGCTAATCAGAAGTTCCTCAGATCTATACCCGCTGCCTGGTCTCAAGTTTCCTTAATCATGAGGACCAAGCCAGGAGTGGCAGTCTCAGTTTTGATGATCTGTATAATATCTAGAGTATTTGAGTCTGATGTTAAAGGTCTACTGCATCATCTTCTTGCAGCAGAAGTGGCATTTGTTTTTAAAACACCTAGCAGTACTAATGAAGTTAGTACTGCTTATGGTGTTTCTACTTCTTCTGGCCATAACCCCCAAAGGGAAGGCTCTTCTTCATACACTGATGAACTCATGTACTCCTTCTTCGCTAATCAATCCAGTGGTCCACAATTGGATCATGAAGATTTGGAACAGCTTGATGAGTTCGATTTAGAAGAAATGGATTTAAAATGGCAGGTGGCTATGATTTCCATGAAACTAAAGAAGTTCTACAAAAAGACAGGAAGAAAGCTGCAGTTTGATGCCAAGGAACCGGTTGGCTTTGATAAGACCAAAGTCAAGTGCTACAATTGTCACAAGACAGGGCATTTTGCTAGAGAATGCAAATCTAAGGGGAATCAAGATAGTAGGAGGAGAAATGTTGGATACACTAGGTACAAAGCTAAAGACAATGGGAGAAGACCTGGAAAACAGGAGGAACCTAAAGCTTTGGTAACTCTTGATGGAGATGGTGTTGATTGGACTAGTCACTCAGAAGATGAGCAAGAAAACTATGCTTTGATTGCTTACAGCAATTCAGTCTCAAACACTGAGGTAAATTCTTGTTCAAAAGAGTGTAAAGAATCTTATGCTAAACTTAAAAAATTATGATGAATAGAGGGAACAACTTGGTGATGCTAGTATAGAAATTCAGGCCTATACTCAAGCTTTAAAGAAGGTAGAAGCACAACTAGTTGCACATCAACAAAATCAACTTTGGTATGAGGAAAAGATTAGGTTTATGAAAATTGAATTAGATGATAAAACTGATGTGCTCATATATCATAAGAAACTATTGGCAGAAGCTGAAAAAGAAAAAGAAGAATTGAAAGCTAAAGTAGAAAAATGGCACAACTCTTCTAAGGGTCTTAATATTCTGCTAAATAGTCAGATGAGTGCTAGGGATAAAGTTGGGCTTGGGTATGGAAATCAAATGCATAAAGGTATCTTAAGTTATGAAAATGAAGTTTTTAGAAGTGTATTTGATAGTAGGTCTAGTGATATAGAAGATAGTCCAGTGAATGATAGATATGTAGAAGGAATGCATGTTGTCTCCCCTCTAATGATAGGGATTTACATACCTTCTGTACTTGATGTTGAAATTGACGAGTCACAGTATACATATGGTCTAAATAACACAAAACTAATCTAAATCAAGTGAATCTGATTCTAAAACTAGTAATTTTGCTTCTAGTGAATCTAACTCTAGTGTAGAAACAAAATGAATCTGTACCTAAACCAGTTGCTAATGAACCCAAAGCTGTTAGTGAGCCTAAATTTTGGTCTGATGCTCCTATCATTGAGGAGTATGAATCAGATAGTGTTGATGAACATGTGTCTCTACCCACAAAAGAACAAGAAACACCTAGTTTTGCTTTTGTTAATACTGTTAAGCATGTAAAAAACTCCTCAGGCATTGTTGATAATCACAGGAAAGTTTAGAAACAAAAGGGTATTGTTGATAGTGCTGCTTGGATTGGTTTTGGAGGTATAATGGGTAGCTAACAAATTGGTGCTGCCAGGCAATTTGATTGATGTCAAGCAAATTGTGGTGCTTGCCTAGGCAAATTTGGGTGTTGCCAGGCAAAAGTTTGTGTTGTTTGTTACCGTTACTACTGTTAGCGAGCATAACAGATTTTCCTTAATTAAATATAACCGTTGAGATATTTCCGCCAACAAGTTGCTTATAGGGGTCTATAGATTGAAAATTCTTGATCCTTCCTTCTATAACACTCTTTTTCTCAGATAAGGATTCAAGTTTATTCAGTCGGTCATATCAAACCCTAAAGCAAATCTCTATAAAATCTCAATTCCGTTTACCAATCACTCATACTCTCCCAATCGATCATATCCCACATCTTGAATTCATCTATTCAAGTTTCTATGGCGAATTTAGAGTTTGTCGGATCAAAAATAATATGGTCGCGTGCTTAGAGAAGACAGAGGGAAACTACGATTTTTATGAGATAGTAGACTTTCTTGCTTCCAGTTCGATTCATCATGCTCTCATTGTAAGTCCACTTATCTATACTTCCTACATTGAACAGTTTTGGAACACTACCAGTTCCCAAACAGTCAATGATGTGAAACAGATTAATGCTACTGTTGATAGCAAGGCAGTAGTAGTAACAGAGGCATCAATAAGAAGTTCTCTTCTTTTTAATGATGCTGATGGTACTGCTTGCCTAACAAATGAAGCTATTTTTCAAAACCTTGCATTGATGGGCTATGAGGGTGATTTTTAATAAGAACTAACCTTTTCAAAAAGTCTCTTTTTCCTCAATGGAAGTTTCTGTTACCATACATTTTGTGACAAACCCGAGAATTTCCATTTAATAAGTTAGCCATTTCTGTTGTAGTTAATTTGAATTTTTAAAAGTTTCGTTTAGCTTTACCGTTTAACCGGGAAGTTGTTTCGTTATTATCTGAGAATCGTCTCCGGGAGCGAACCGGGACACCAAACGTTGTAGTATTTTGGCAATAGCCACGTTTTTATGTTTTAAGGCAATGTTTAAAATTTTAATTTTTCGTGATGCCGTTACTCGTTTCGTTATTTACGTGTTCCGTGGAATTTAACTATACTTTGTTATGTATGCAAGACCTTTGGAAATTAATTCATATCTAGCACTAGATGATCCTATAAAGTGGGAATATTTTTGGTCCCCTTTCTGACTTATCATAACGGATACACACTGCATGTATACAAATTGATTCAAAAATTTGAAATCAAAGCATAGGCAAGCTGCTTGGTTAGAGGAAGATCCTAGTACTAACTCTCCTTGTGATTTGAGGATCATTTTGTCCCCTTTGTGCTTGTCCTTGCCCCGAAATACACAATCACACCACATTAGTTCCAAGTTAAAATTTGTGTTTAAACACTATCCCATATTTCATTTGCCATCACATTCCACACACACAACTCTTTCTCTTTTTTTTTTTTTATTTCTTCTTGGTTCGGTCGCACATCAGCACACACACCATCCATAGTTTTTTCAATCGTTGATTACTATTGTATCCGGGTTTTTTTAAAACAACATTGGGGTTCGTTCCTTAGTTTCTAGTCACCTTTACGTAGTGTTTCCTGGTAAGTATCTAGACTATTTCATAATCAAGTTGTACTTTGCATTCGTATGATCATCCCGAACAAGGGTACAAAGTGGATCGTTGTGTAAATCATTATCTAGTTTTTTTTTTCTTATAAAACTTACAAGTCTTAAAGTTTCAATATTTTTGTTTAAAATGGAAGAACTAAATAGTAGTTGTACTTTTGCATTTAAAGGTCATGTGACTATGGTAGATCAATATATAATTGCTATTATTTACGGCTATATCGATTATTTAAAGTTTTATCGTATGTGGAGTTAAAATATCGTTAGGAGAAGAGATTATGTTAGATTTTATTTGCTGGATTTGTGTAAGCGTAAGTTGAACGTCGAAGAGGTTAGTTTTTAGAACGGATATGTTCGATATTTGATGGTGTTGTCTGAAAATTGGATCGGATATACTTTTGAGTCAATAAAAGATGTACTTTGTCAAACGGATATCTTCACGTGTCGAGGTTGATAAAAATGGAAAGACGATATTTTTAGAAATGTCATGCCAAAATTTCGTAAACTTTATAAACGCGTCAAAAATATACTTTTATTATCAAAACTTATTGATCAAATTATAGAAAAACGTAGAGTGTGAGTTTAGGTCAACATTTTGTAGTTATTGAGTCAACTGTGATGTGTCGGGACATCTAAAAGACCGAAATATATAAAAAGATGAAAATACACTAAAGACGAAATGCACTAAAAGATGAAATGTGGTACGCCTTTCACTGAGATTACCGCTTCTACCCAGAGATCACCTATCATACCTCGTCGTCGGGTTATGATTCTATCACCTAGACAGCCTATTCCTCATGGTCGACCGTACCGCTACCATCTTAATGGACCGATACACATGATGACTGCGAGGAAGAGGGTTGGACCGTTACCCACTCCTCGTCTTGCTGTGAGACATTCTTCCGATCATTCTTCTTCAGATTCGTCATCAGAGGCATCATCAGATTTTCATTCGGATGCTTCATCTGATTCTTCTTTGAGACACTCATTGTCAAATCATTCTTCACCAGATTTACCGAGTACTTCTGCGGGGCCATCTCGTAAGAGATGTAGGTCCCCCACGACGTCTGTACCTGCATTATCACCTATATCTGGAGCTTTATCTCCTGTCCGTGCTGATTTGATACCATCGTCTAAGAGAGTTAAGGATTCTGGTTATCTGGCAGATGTAGAGGTTGATCCTAGAGAGATTAGTTTGAGGGATGATGCTATTGTCAGGGTTAGTGATAAGCCTTACTTAGACCAGGATATTGATCCAGAGATTCAGGCGGAGATTGACGAGTGTATTGCTTACGCAGATGCTCTTAGGGATAGCGGGATTGATGCTAGAGTTGTAGTTGAGGCTGTTGATCGAGATGAGACAGTGACGGGTGTGAGAGGCCCGGTTGAGGTCAGTGTTGAGAGGGTTACGCATCCTGTGATGCTAGAGGAGATTTGGTTCAGAGGTTCCATGATCACACGCAGGCTATCCCAGTCCATCGTATACAGACTATTGAGGGAGTTCAGAGAGAACAGGGACATAGGATTGTTGGGGTTGAGTCGGCAGTTATTGCTTTGACTGAGAGGATTGCTGAGTTGGAGAGGGATAACAGGAGGCTTAGAGGCACCATGAGTGTTGAGAGTCAGAGAGTTGACCGACTCCAGCGCGGCATGTCACGTGTGCAGAGAGAGTTGAGGCAGATGCGACGACTTCGATTTTATGACCGAGTGAGAGTTGGCAGACTTGAGGCGTGTGCTAGGAAGCACATTGGCTACCGTTCTTAGAGATGTTCGTCAGTATTGCAGTATTTAGTAGTAGCGTTTAGTGATGACCGTAGTGTTAGAACTCGTATTTTCTGTATTTTGAAACGTTGTGATGTAATCACTTATGTTCGATGATATGAAATTGATATTTATCTATGACATGATGTTATGATTTCATTATTTATGCTCTTGTATCATGCATTATGGGATTTCCATGAATATGTATTTTGATCGTGTATTTTCTATGTGATTTACCGTAAATTTTATTTGATGCCGTTAGTGATCTTGCATCACCTAGAAATCTTACCAAGTACAATATTGTTGTGTTGTAGGAAGATGCCTAACACACGATCTGGAGCGTCTATGACTCGTGAGGAGTTTGAAGAATTGGTTAACCGCCGAGTGGCTGAAGAGATGGATGCTCGTGAAGCCGCCAGGACCCTTGAACCCCTGAATGAGAATGTAGAGGAACAAGAAGGCGAGAACGGAGGAAATGGAAATGGAGGAAATGGAGGAAATGGAAATGGAGGAAACGGAAATGGAAACAGAAATGGGAATCATGGTATGAACTATGGAGGTTTCATGCCAGTGGCTAGGGAGTGCACTTTCCAAGACTTCTTGAAGTGCAAGCCACATAATTTCTCAGGAACTGAAGGCGTTGTCGGATTGACCCGCTATGGAGACTGTGTTCAATATCAGTAATTGTCCACTAAAGTACCAAGTGAAGTATGCTACATGCACACTGCAGGACAGTGCTTTAACCTGGTGGAACTCTCATAAGAGAACCATTGGTGTTGAGGCTGCATATACCATGAATTGGGTTGAGCTAATGAAGTTGATGACAGAAGTGTATTGTCCAAGGAATGAAATCCAGAAGATGGAGACTGAGTTGTGGAATTTGGCCGTGAAAGGAAACGACTTGACTGCTTACACTCAAAGGTTTCAGGAGTTGATTTTGTTGTGTACTAGAATGGTCCCTGATGAAGAAGACAGAGTGGAAAGGTTTATTGGAGGTTTACCGGACAACATTCAAGGGAATGTGATTGCTGCGAATCCAACCAGACTCCAGGATGCTATACGCATTGCTAACCAATTGATGGACAAGAAAGTCCAGGGTTATGCTGCAAGGAGTGCTGAGAATAAGAGAAGGATGGAGAGTAATCTAAGGGATAATCGTGGACAGCAACCGCCGTTCAAGAGGCAAAATACTAGTGGGCAGAATATGGCCAGAGCTTATACGGCTGGGAACAATGAAAGAAAGGGATATGCTGGGCCACTACCCTACTGCAACAAGTGTAGGTTGCATCATGAAGGGTTGTGTACTTTGAGGTGTGGAAACTGTAAGAAGGCTGGACATCAGACTAGGGATTGTAGGGCTGCTATTGCTCCAAACACTCAGAGGGCTCCAGTTGGAAATCAGCAGGGTATTATTTGTTATGAGTGTGGAAGACCAGGACATTTTAAGAGGGATTGTCCTAAGTTGAGAAATCAGAACCGTGGAAACCAGACCAGAAACAAGAATGGAAACAAGACTGGAAACCAGACTGGAGGTAACGAAACTACGGCGAGAGCTTACGCCATTGGTGGAGGAGGAACAAACCCTGATTCCAATATTGTCACGGGTACGTTTCTTCTCAATAACTGTTATGCTTCTATGTTATTTGATTCGGGCGCCGATAGAAGTTTTGTGTCGACTACCTTTAGTGCTTTGCTTGATGTTACACCAACCACTTTAGAAACTAGTTATGCTGTAGAACTTGCCGATGGAAGAATTTCAGAAACAAATATTGTTCTTAGAGGTTGCACGTTAGGGTTATTAGGTCATCCGTTCGACATAGATCTAATGCCCGTAGAGCTTGGTAGTTTTGACGTCATCATTGGTATGGATTGGTTGGCGAAATACCATGCGTTGATCGTTTGTGACGAGAAGGTTGTTCGTATTCCTTATGGAAATGAGGTGTTGATAATTCGAGGAGATAGTTGCGACGGTGGAAGTAAGTTGAATATCATATCGTGCACGAAGACCCAAAAGTATATTGAGAAAGGATGTCAAGTTTATCTGGCTCAAGTTACATCCAAGAAGGCTGAGGATAAGTCGGAAGAGAAGCGACTTGAGGATGTGCCAATTGTACGGGAATTTCCGGAAGTCTTTCCAGAAGAATTGCCTGGGTTACCGCCTACTCGACAAGTTGAATTTCAAATCGACTTAGTCCCCGGTGATGCACCTGTAGCATGACCCCCGTATCGATTAGCACCAGCCGAAATGCAAGATTATCCACTCAGTTGCAAGAATTTTCTGACAGAGGATTTATAAGACCCAGTTCCTCACCCTGGGGAGCACCAGTTTTGTTTGTCAAGAAGAAAGATAGTTCTTTTCGGATGTTTATCGACTACCGTAAACTAAACAAGCTTACTGTGAAGAACCGATACCCACTTTCGAGAATCGACGATTTGTTTGATCAATTGCAAGGGTCAAGAGTATACTCTAAGATCGACCTGAGATCTGGCTATCATCAACTCAGAGTTCATGAGGAAGACATTTCAAAGACAGCATTTAGGACCCGCTATGGTCACTATGAGTTCCAAGTAATGCCGTTTGGTTTGACTAACGCACCGGCTGTGTTTGGGTATTGGACTAACGCACGGCTTATTTTACTGGCCTTGCTATGAACCTAATAAGTGGTGTGCTAAGACCATATTATGGATAGATTCCGTGGTGCTTGTGATATGCAGATCGGGGGTGTGGTTATTAAATTGGTATGTCACTACTCCAAAAGGCAAGAAATGAGCAAATTCGAGGATCATCTTGAGTTGAACTGTGTATACTCTTTTATTGAAAAATGAGAACAAGTCTAGAAGAATTGTACGCCCATGTTCTCAAAGTGTTGAGTCTCTTGGCCTCTGTCAGAAGGTTACAGTTTCTGTGGTCATCACGGAGTGAGTTGAGAGTGAAAGGCAATTTCACCTGTGGATCCCCGCAAAGATTAAAGGCTATTTATAGTGCAATGGCAGAATTTGGAGCAGAGTTAAGGTGGTTCCACCCAAGTTCCCCATCATGGGACCGATTCGGTCTCTAATTCTTAGGTTTAGCTGATGTTTGGATAGATAACCGATTACGAATTCATTCAAAAGGATTTTCAAAAGGAAATCACATAGACCTTTGCACGGAAATGACGCTTCAGGGTAGAGCATCAATTACGCTAGTGAAGTTTGAGTAATATGGGACGAGTTATCAAGAGAAAAACGGCAGAGAAGCACTTGCATTTACGTCTAGTTATTGACTTGAGCAAATAAGTTTATGCGTCAAAACTTATACACGTAGCGGTCCGGATTTTTGGTCTTTACCAGAGGACGAGGATAGTAAACACAAACTGTTGGTACAGGAAAGTCGCTACTCGCTTTACAGATTTATATGTGATGCTTCGCATTTCAAGGACGCGATTTTTTGTATCACCGGTACGCAGTCTCGGTTTTTGATGCAGTAATTAATACCTTCTGAATAACGGACGCAAATCGCAGGAAGAAGGTGCCATTGTCTACTACGCATCCCGCCTAATCAATGACGAGTCGTTTCACTGATAGTAAGTCTGTTTGAAGATAAACTTTATTAACCACCACTCGTAACCTAGTGTTTGGGATATGCCCCTGTAAACGAGTTATGTGTTTTTGCCCTGTGTGCGAAAATGTATCGGAGACACTGTATCTGTTACGTAATTAGGTGTTACCTAAGTGCGATATGATATTCACTGATCATTAAGAGTTACTAAGGCAACACTTCTCGACCAGCAAGGTAGCTAGAATATCACACGAGGCAAAGACGTTGGTATTACACTAGGATATTAGCTTTTTAGCACTGCTACGTTTACCTCTACACGACTCTCTGACGTATGATGATACGAACTATTCATATCACGGCTCGAGGGGATCAGAACTCGGCGAACGGAGTTTCCGGTGGTCCTGATGTCTGGGAACTGTGCCCTGAGATCGGGTAGAAGGATGAATCTGCTAAAGGAAGCAAGCCGCTAGCGTCGTTTCGATGCCCATTGGTTATGGAATATAAAGGGTTAAAACTTCCATAACAGCAGATATTTTTGAAAGGGTTACGAGTTACGGAGGTGGTGTCTAATCGGAAGCGCAGAAAAGAATCGGAGAACTTCATCAGAACAGAGCACGTATTTTCTCTGTTAGCTGATGCAATGGACATATGTTAGAATGTTGGATTAGATGTGTCCACATTCGCGCTACGCTGACGGACAAGTTATGCTTAAACAATCGAATTGGATTTCCCTAGTTTTTGTAGTCATGGTGATTTTGATGGGCCCTTGATTATGCTAATGACGTCGCGCATAAGTCAACGTATTTCCATTCCACCATTGGACCGTCTGGAGATAAAACGAAGTTTATTCGAGGGACTTTGAAGAAGTGATAGATTGGTGGGTTAGTAGATCTAACAGGATGAAAAGCATAATTTGCCACTTATGTCAGAAAGTGTTTAACTAAGGTTAGTGCTAAAGGTTAAGGATCTCGGTTAGGGCTATTTCAGGAATCCGCATCTGGTTTGTTGGTTCCAACCCTCAAGAATCGAGATCCCATTAATGGGATATGGATAACATACGACGTACACCGAACCAAACACCATACCCAATGGAACTAAGTGAGCTTAACCTGCCAACAATATACATCGTATAATCACGAGTTATCTTAAATTGACATTTGTCGAATTTCGGACCTACTGGGGGTTGAACAGTAAAAATTATGTTCACATTTCAGACCTTATATATATTTTTATCGATTTATTGGGTAAAACCGGTTAATAGTTCCGTATTTTAATCGTTACAGCGCCGTTTTTATTGATTCTTTCGAGGACGTTCTCAGTATTTTGAAAGTTCTATATATTTATGAGGTTTTACAAAAAATATAACTTTTGTCATGAATAGTAACTTTTATAAAAATAGTTTTATAAAAGTATTTATTGGTCGTAAACTCGCATAATCCGTAACTTCTTTGTTTTTAATTGAAAAATTATGATTCTAATCATTTTGGAATCCCAAAACTATGTATTATTTGTTTAAAATATCAACACTTGCTGTTTATACAATTTTTATAAAATGTTTTTATAAAAATTCTTTTACGACTTCGTTTATTAACGTATAACTCGTTTTTAACGTAACTTTTTCGTATTAATCGTTTAAAAAGTTTCTTAATTTTTCGGAATGGTGTTTGTTTTGTGAAATGTATTATCTTATAAAAATATAAAAAAATAAGTATATTTTTAGACCACTTTGGGACAAGAATGTTTAACTAACATTCATAAGTCCATATTTGTCCTAGTTTTTAATGTCTTTACCACGTTAGAATTTTTAAGCTTAATTGAGAGTGTGTAAAATACTTAGGTAGACATTTCCTATTAACTTGTCATAGGCTACTGAACCATAAACGTGTGTATAAGTTCAATTAAAACTATATTTAAGTAAGAAAATCCCAAGTTTATAAGTTTAAACAGGTCATATGGTGATGTTTCACTATATAATAATCACATTATGCATTATAATCATAATAAATGTGAAAGCATTAAAGGGTTTATGAAAATAGACCTTTTAGGATGTATGGTGATGATGAGAAACAGAAAACAAATGCTAAAACCCTTGTTTAGCACAATAACCAAAGCTTGCACAAATAAAAACCCTTATTTATTAACAAAACCCTAGCTTCCTTTTTTGAGTAAAACTTGGAAAGCTTTAGCCCAATGCTTGGGATCACCTTAGAATTACCTTAGATGGATGTGATAGGAAGTGTATGGGTTGTAGAAAAATTTGATATGGGTTTGTTGTGGTGTGGTGTGTTGATGTCGTAGAATGTATAGAGCCTAACAGGGAGAGGTTATGTTCTGTTTTTTTTTAAGTGTATATTGCATGCATGTTATCTCTCGGAAGGTGTAGATGCACATGTATGGTGCAAGCTATAGGATCCACAAGAGACCAATAGTAAGGTTCAAGTGATGGGGTCATCTGGTCTTAGGTTATGGTCGATCTCTGTTTGAGTTCGAAGTGACATAGCATCGGTATGTGCTGTCTTTAAAAAGGCTATATCAGGGTTGTGTCTTGTCATTGACCAACATGGATTTAAAGAGACGGTTTTCTATATATTACTTGTATATTTGGCCCAAAAGTTTAGGCAGTATATAAAGATATACATGATTATGCAATTTTGCACAGAAACTTATGTTATGTATTGTGTATAAAGTTTGGGTTATTGTTGTTTGAAGCTCGTGCTCGAAAAAGTTTTGTGTGTTCCGGTTCCGGTGAGAGTCGCCATCTTAAACGCAAATTTATCGCGAAAACATATACACTTTACGTATCCGATTAAAAATAAAAATGAAAACAAGTTAATAATTATTCTCAAAATAATTATATACCCTTGCTTGATGTAAACATTTAATTGTTTGATGCCCGTTTACATTGAACGCTAATTTTTAGCTTACGCGATTGATATTTTAAACTTAATCATGAAATCGCAAGCAAACGCGTACAAGATGCTTAAAAATATTAGTAGATTTATGACGGGCGCCAATGTCTTGAAAACACAGGGTGTTATTAGGACTTCCCCCGTTACACGAGCCTTGTCCTCAGGGCTTACGATGCAAGCACTTGAGACGGTCGGGCTTGGTGAAGAGATGGAAGGTACTTGCTTATTTTGAATTGGTGCTATTGCGAGATCTACCAAACGTGAACTCAGGACCTCTCTTGGAGTTCCATCGAACTTTGACTAATGGGATCCGACTTCGCTTCAACCGTTTAACTTCACGGCCCACTATTTCTAATGGTTCCTCAACAAAATGAAGTGTTGTCATCAAGATGATGTCCATTCGTAGAAAAACATTGAATGGATAATGGTTCGTCGGCATGACACTTTTTCAGATTAGGGATACGAATGAAGTGATATTATGAAATAATACTTGATACTCAACATCTTCTGGAAGTTCAGGCTGGTAGTAAGCAACTTCTTCGCGCCACCCCTTCTATCACCTTTAAAAGGTCCAAACATAACCTAGGGTTTTAAGTGTTCCCAGTTTGCTAAAAGGTGTTCGGAACCTCAATCTAGTTCCACAAGGCGCGTGATGGTGAGATATTTCTAAGCAATAAACTTCTATCCCCCGACTTGGAATTCCATTGGTTTACGCTTCAAGTCAGCGGCGTTAACTCTTCTGGTCGATCACAGAGCGGCTCTCTGCATCCCTTTTGCTTGATGCTGGATGGATGTTTCTCAGTTGCGTATCTTCTTGACATATGACGTGTCTGGACCGGGTATTTTGAGCTTCTCCAACTTCAGTCCAACAAACAGGGTGAACGGCACTTTCGACTAAATTACTTCGATGGTGGATCGGGCCTTGATCGCTAGCGCGTGATTGATAGCTTTGTGGTAATGGATAATGAAAGAACGTTCGACCAGAAGATTGGCAAATGGTTAACCTCTTGTAATCCCCTTTCCAAAGATGTCGTATTGCAGAATGTCACGCAACATAGCCTGAGAGTTTGAATGAGGTCCTCTCGAATCTTTTGCCCCGTCTATTGTGGAGGTACGCTAGTACTCATAGCAATTTAAATATCCCAAAAGCGTTTCTGAAAGTGCCTCTAGAAATAGAAATTTGAAGATGCGGAATCTTAGGGCTCACGAATCACAAATGTATTGAGACGGGGTATTCAATTGTCTCGTGGTCCACCTTACATTAGATGTGTCAAAATCAGAGTGCAGGGTTCTAAGACCATGAAGTGATCAGTCTTCTCGTCATCGCGCGGTAGCTTGATATAGGACGCAGACTTAGTGAGTGGTCCAGACCAATTACCCAAATGGTGTCGTAGCTTTGCGAGTGCTTACTTAGTGAAGCTTCGTGACAAAATCCATCGTGATGTTGTCCCCTTCATTCTGGAATCTTAGTTGTAACCAAAATCCTGATGGCCTTTGATGTTTGGCTATAGACCTATCACAGGTCAAAAACCACTTGTTAACATAAGTGGCTATGTCAGCTTTCATGTTTGGGCCAACCATCTAACTTCTTCATTCTTTGTGTACATTTTGTACGGATCCCGGATGAAAAAAGTATTTTGATTTATGGGATTTGTGCATGTTCACAGTCCGCAAATCGCATACAATGTGGTATCCAGCTCCGCCATTGATGGGCACAGGGTGTCCATCGAACGTTAGGTTCCAACCTTTGTTCTCTAAAATTGCTTCTAGGAAATTTTAAATTTTCAATCAACATTCCCCCAACGTCTTCACTGTCTTGTAGAATTGTTCTCCGTGGTTGATTTGAGCGGTCTGTGTCAGTCTGAGCAAGTGATACGTGACTGTTGAGGGAAGATCAAGCTAACTAGTCATGGACTCAAGGCTCGAACTCCGTATAATCGGTGGTTCTCCGTTACCTTTCCTGCCTCAACAAGCATCAGCAACGGACATTTGCTTTCCCCGGGGGGGTGGATACGATATCGCGAATGTAATCACTTAGCAACTCTAACCATCGGCGTTGCTCCTCCATGTTCAATCTTTTTGATCTCGTAAGCTGTGTATTGCAAACTCTTGTGATCGGTTGAAAACGGTACACACTTGGGTTCCGTACAGATAATGTCTTCACTGAGGGTGATCAGAGAGGACGAACACCACTGCTCCCCAAGTTCCAAATCATGAGTTGTTATAAGTTCGTTTCTCATGAATCTTCAACTGGCGTGATGCATAAGAAATCACTTTTTCTCTTTGCATCAGCACAGCGCCCAAACCCTTCTTTGAAGCGTCGCAGTATGCGATGAAATCTTTGCTTCCTTCAGGTAATGCAAGGATTGGTGCACTGCACAACTTTTGCTTCAACAGTTGAAATAACTGGCTTTTTGTTTATCGCCCCACTACAAACTTGACCGATTCTTTTGAGGTATGCTTAGAAGATCATTCGGCTGTGATTGTGCGATCTTTTGATAAAACCTTCAATGAATCTCCCAAACATGGTAATACCTGCTCAGCAAGGAGCTAAAAATTTGAACTGAATCTGCTCAGTTGGTTGTGTGACTTAGCGTAGATGTGAGAGATCTTTAATGGATTCAGATCGTTGGCTGGAATCCACATGAATTCCTTCAGTCGTATGTCGACACATGATCACAAATGCAAGTCGAGGAACTGTACCTCGAGGAAGCCCAAAATTCACATTTAATGGTGATTAAGAACTTGGCATACAAACTGTCTCCTTTTACTAGCACCACTCTGTAAAGGGCTTAAAGAGTGTTCTTTATATGTTCTAGTCCTGTGGATCTTTGTAAGGTAATCAGTAATATAGGTCAGATAAAGAATAATCACGAGATCTTGCGCAGGATTATGGTTTGCATACCTCCCGTTCCTAAGGAGCCATAGAAATTACCAAGGACAAGTGGTGCGGAATTTGTCACTAAACAAACGGCATAACTTGAAATTCGTAATGGGCCATAACGAGTTTCTGAAGGACAGTCTTTCGGAATGTTTTTCTTTCTCGGAACCCCTCAATTGGTGTATGATATCCTGACCGTAGGTGGCGATTGAGAATTCGAGCGATAGAGTCCATCACGCTTAACTTGGAAGCTGATTGTCAAACTAAATACACTCAAGATTCTTGGGGTAGCGGGGATGCTAACGGTTCTTCACCTGAGACTTCATTGTATTCAATTCCTCCGGTAATCGATATCTGCAGACATACCGGAATCTATGGTATCCGTCTTTCTTTGCTTGACATACATAGACCGGAGCTCCCAGGGTGAGGAACTGGGTTTATTAAAGCCTTTATGGGGGGGGGCAGTTCTGTGTTCAGTTTTCTCTGGATAACTCTTTCATCTCGAAAGCGCCAATCGATAAGGTTGCCCGTGCTAAAGGTGCAGCACCAGGTTACCAAATCACAATTATGAAACTGTCCACCTTGTCGAAGTCGGAGGAAGGAACCTGGCACGTTGAACTCGAGCTGTGAATTACACGCGTCTGCGGGAAAAGAGTTCCTTTGTGTCACCTGATTGCGTTACATCAATACGTCAAGTCGTTTCTCTCTTCGACCTTTGTTCTTCAAATAATCTCTTGTTGCACTAAGTTGATATGTGCAAAAAGATAGTGAAAATCCTTGTTAGACGCATAGATACGCTGCCTACGCGCCTTTGTCGTGCACGATAATGATGTGTGTAATTCGTGTGCAGTACCGCGTCCACCTGTAAGTACTGTCTCGCCGTGCACGGTGTTATTAGTGATTATGTAAGGTTTTATTTCTAGCTGTGAGGAGCTATTTAGACACGACTGAAACATCTTCTTGTCCCACACAATGATCGCTTGTACTCTTCAAAACCAATCCATACAGGATTTTAGCATCGAAACTATAGGTCTAGTTAAGTTTACGGTTTGACTGGGTGATTTAGTTAAATCTTTCTGTAAATGCGGCTGATGCAAAATTCGATAGCGAACAATTGTCATAGGCCGCGACTAGTAATGTGTCTTGGCTCTCGGGTCTTAGATTTGGTGTAAGATGATGCCAACTTTATAATAAGCAGGAAGTAGCAGGTCCGCTTTGTTGATTTTGGTTTACTTATTCGATTTCCAAAAATGTAAACGGTCGCTTCTATGAATACGCACATATAAACATGATATAAGTAGAAAATTGTTTCCTTAAAAGAGGTTTTTTAGTGTGACTACTCTCAGCACGGCATGGTACGTCTTGAATTATACATTAGTTGTCAGGCCAGGTATAATTGAGGACTAAACGAGGCATTGCTCCTTTTCGTCAAAAATAGCACTATAATTCATGATATTCGAGGCGAGTAGTTTGTAAGAGCAAATAAGGGAACCTCGGTAAATATTGAGAAATTTTCATAATACGATAATTTAGATAGATAATTTGAAATCTTCGTAACAGCTTAAATTTAAGAGAATTACAACGAGAACGCTGCTAAGGGAGCTGAATAGTTTAAGATGATTTCAACTTAGAGTCGTGGTATGGCAAGTGTACGATAGCCCAACTATTAGAGTCTATTTTGAGTTTGATCTCATCCTTAATAGTGTGTTAGGGGTCATTGATATCGGTTGCGTCCGCTCGTTCTTGTAAAGGTATGCACAATCATGTTGCTCTGTAGTACCTCCCAATTTGGTCGCTGTTAGATGAGACTGAGAGTATTGTTTCGCTTTATCGCTACTTGTGCAACGCTTGCTGTTTAGAGATAGGTGCCCTTTGATTCCACATTCATAGGCAAATAGCCTGTCTGACTTGCCACAGTTTCGACCCTTTTGGTGGGTTTAGACAGCATTGAGCAATTGCCTTCTGTTGTCCCCTACCCAGGTTCTTAAACGCGGCGCGATGTGACCATATTTGTTGCATTTGAAAGCCGCTTTGGAAGCGCACTGTGCGGGACATCTGTTCTTAGGTGGTAATTGGCGTCTTTGGTCACAGGGGTTACTAGATCCCCATAATGTGTTTCTTATGTTCACAATCCCGTATCCAGCTGTGTATTCCCTGCCGGTGTTTTGCCTCTCTTGATTTTGTTGTTGTTGTTGATTCTGACTATTTCAGGAAAGTGTTTTCGAAACACTGTGATCTCGTTTCGCTCGCAGTGCTCGTGCGTTGTTCAGACAAGAGTATGCTGAGTCTTTTTATTCCACAAGTTTCTGGAACACTATTGGGACACTCACTCTTAAGTGTCTCAGACTTCCACACTCTAATCTGGGTCATGTGGTTCAACCTTCTTGCATTCTCGAACTTACCTGTACATCTGCCTATTGTGGTTCCTTCCTACTTTCTCTTGTTGTTAGCTATTCTCTGCTACCTTGCATTTTTTTGTTCGGTCTGGTTATAGACTTACGGGCCTGTTGGTTTTGTTCATAAATGGCAATTAGCCTCGATAGACATTAATTACCACTCGCTGGGCTACAAACCCGCTCAATTTCCTCAACACTCATCCTTTGATTAACAGTTGTCATCATTTCCTGAAAATCAAAAGTGAACAAAATGTATTATGAAGTTTCAGTCCAAAGGAAATCTGACACTGACCGTGATCCTAACATATATGTAAGGTGAGACCACGTTATGCAGAGATATAAGATAACAGCAACCATGTCATAAATAAATCCACATCATATAGTAGCATGATCATAACCAATCGTTAGGTTAGACTTTAGTTACATTTCGGTTTTACATGAGTAAAGAGTACAAGCTTTTTATTAACGCTACCGACTGAGTATTACTCAAGTTTAGTGAGGATCACAATACAAACAAGCTACACTGATAAATCTATTGATTCTTAATGGCACGGTGCCTCTCAAGATTGCTAGATGCTAGACTCTTATATTATCTTTAAGGTGACTTAACATTCTTTAGTGGTGGTGACGTTGAAGGTAGTGCAGCAGGCAAACTCGGTATGCAGTGCTCGAGCAGATAGGTGATCTAGAGTATGGTGTTAAATAGACATTCGTACGATGGGATTTTTTGTTGGTTTTTTTTTTCAGGAAATAAGATGATGTGGTTTGCGGAGAGGTGAATTGGAGCGCTCCGGAAAGACCTGGAAGCAGAATCATTTGTCATAGAATCTAGACGCGCTTACTGTAGAGTAAGTTCGCAAGCTTGAGGGGACTAGGTCATCTGTTGTACGAGCAGAAGGGTCAGCCGAAGCTAGGTTGCTCCTCCTTCTCATCCTCCTTATCCTTCTCAATCTGTCATCATATGCTGTTATGTTATGTTCATCAGATGAGACTCACAATCATCTCAGAAATGTTGTCTCCTTCTAAATGGCAGGCTCTAGCTCCCTGCGTAGGATCTCTTCTAAGGGTAGTCATGCTTTCTGTTCTAATTCCATCCTCGGGATTAAAGTTATAGAGCGTATGATGTGAAGATTGGTGATACGGGCTTAAGAGGTTGTGTACTTAGGGCATTCAGTATAGAGATAGTATGTGTTCGTCTGATGCCTTCTTTCAGCCTTGGTCCCTCGAGCTCCTCATCAGAAGCTCACTGGGAGTGTTTATGGCGTCGGCCTATTAATGTCATGTGATTACCAAAGTGTCAGGTAACTATCGATGAATGAAAACATAACAGCTTGGAGTCGTAATGCAAAACTTAACTATATAAATTTATTTATTAGCTCAAGGCTTGGTATGGTTAATAGGAGTTGCATTATGGCATAAATGAATGATGGTAAGGTATCATAATTGTGTGTAGCTTAGATGTTTTGGTTAAGCGCCGCTTAGGACCTACGAGTCTTTATTCGTACTTTACCTTGCCTAAATAATATTCCTTCTATATAGTCTTATATTAATAGCCATTATATTAATAATTGTTAGAGTTGTGCGAAAGAAAGAATGCAAACTCAGTCTTTGTATATAATATATATATCAGAATTCATCACCTCATGAGTAATAGAAGCGCGATATTCAATATGCAAACAATCGGTGGATCAATTTATGAATGCTGATCTAGTCAACCAATATGCATAAAGTAGTGTATGTATATGAATGTATGCACATCTCTGTGTTATGGTCCGGGGTACTAAAACGTTCGCCCTTCAGTTTTGGTACGATTTTGTCGTTTGAAAATGGTTATAGTCCTAGCAAAAAGAGACATTTGACCTGAGGTTGCCGCATAAACCTTGGACTCTGTAGTGATGTACCGATCTGTAGCACATCCCCACTAAATTCAGGGATCGCAGCGCGGCAGAAAAGAAAAAGTGTTTGAAAACGTCATTGGGATTTAAACAGGTAATTGTTGATAAGCGGAAGCGTAGAACTTTGTTCACACGTCTGAGTTTCAAGGAATTGACATAAAGACCTCTGTCAGCCCATACAGATACACAAAATGAAATACGACAAATCTTTAATGCAGACATCCCCCCCCTAATCCTCAAACCACCAACTTGTCTCCCACATCGCACTCCCTTGTGCTTATTGATCCCTCTGAAAAAACATTGCTTGTTTAAAACGGTGCGCAAATCGTTAATGTTGATAGATGAATCTCCAGGGTTTGATACATCATATTAATTGATTGTAGGGACCAATGCCTAACGATGTCGTCCCATAGTGATATGAAGTTAGTTGGACGGAAATACGGATCTGCAGACATCATAATTATATTATGGTGAGAGGATAAGTTGCGAGGAAGCCGTCTGTGTAAGCTGTCATGACACCTGTGAAGCTACGCGAAATGTTTTCTGGAGGCCAAATTAATGTGGCCGTTGCAGACGTAGAGTACGATGTTCTAACCCGCAAATCCTATATTCGACTGGTATACGTTGTTTACTAGTGATAAGCTAATCACGCCCGAACGGGGTTGTCAAACCCATAGATCGATTTATAACATTTCGCGCTCGTAATATGACAGTTCATGATAATGGCTCAGATTGGTTTATACGCTGTACTATGAAGGCAACATGTAATCATAAATGTGAAACATTGAAGCTGCACTTTGTGTTAGTTTTGTAAGAACTTGCATGTTTTTCACCCCAAAAACTTTGATAAAATCAGGAACAAAGGTGATATGTCAATTGTCGTATGGGGCACGCTCGCGAACTCACCTTGAGTTCTGATAATCCAAATATCACACGATAATGTGACCAGCCACGATGAAAAGATGCGGAATGCAACCTAAATTATCATTAGGTCGTATACTAGTACCTGAGGTAGTGCATCGTTGAATTGCATTAACATCGGCAAATATAATTCTATAGTCGCTTGTTACATGTTTACTATCGGTTCGGGCTATCATAATTGATAGAAGACAGAGGGCATGACATGACAGATCTGGAGTGTTGTAGAGATACTTTTTGAGAATCGTAATCCAACAACTCGTTCGAGTGTACGCCATCCGAGAACGCCATCCGAAGAGGCCTCATTATGAAACTCCCTAGTAATATAGTACTTTGATAACCACATAATATTCTATATAGCTCAATCACCAACTAATGGTTTTGGTAAAATTGTGTTTAATAAGTTAAAACGTTTATAATTACCGTTTTAGTAAAACTAGCATAACTTTTGCGTTTTAAGCCCGATTTTGACGTTTCTTATGCCCATCTTTTCGTATTAGGACGAGTTATCATAATTTGACATTTTCGATATTTTGACCCTCTGGTGAACAGTAACTTTTACTGTTCACATCAGACGTGACTTTTATTTAAATCGTATTCGTCGTCGTAAAACCCGTAAATGTCGTATTTTATTCGTTATAGCTCCGTTTTTAACGATTCTTTCGAGGACGTTCTCGTTTTTGAAAGTTCTATAATTTTATGAGGTTTACAAAAATATAACTTTCTGTCATGAATAGTAACTTTTATAAAAATAGTTTTATAAAAGTATTAATTGTCGTAAACTTGCGAAATTCATAACTCGTTCGTTATTAATTGAAAAATTACGATTCTTATCATTTTGGAATCCCAAAAATATGTATTATTTGTTAAAAATATCAACACTTGCTGTTTATACAATTTTTATAAAATGTTTTTATAAAAATTCTTTTACGACTCCGTTTAATAGCGTATAACTTGTTTTTAGCATAACTTTTTCGTTATTAATCGGTTTTTCGAGTTTCTTACTTTTTCGGAATCGTCGTGAAATGTATTATCTTATAAAAATATAAAATAAGTATATTTTTAAGACACTTTGGGACAGAATGTTTAACTAACATTCATAAGTCCATTTTTGACATAGTTTTTAAGTTTTACCACTTTAGACTTTTTAAGCTTAATTAAGATTGTAAAATACATAGGTATCCTTTTATAACTTCATATTACTAACCATAAAACATGTGTATAAGTTCATAAAACTATATTTACAAGAAAATTCCAAGTTTACAAGTTAAACATGTCCTAATGGTGATTTCACTATATAAATATCACATATGCATATAATCATATAAATGAAAAGTTAAGGGCTTAAGATAACCTTAATGAGATGATGTAGGATGATGAAAATAAGTGCTAAACCCTTGTTTAGACTTTAAAACCCTAGCTTTCCATTTTAAAACCCTAGTTTCACTTTTCTTGATTAACACTTGAAAATGCTTAGCCAATACTTGGAAATACCTTAGAATGTCATAGGATGGATGTGTATAGGTGTGTATGGGTTGTATAAAATTTTGTATAGATTTGTTTGGGAGCCCTATGTAACATTTCCGTATTTTCTGGTCTTTTACGACGTTATCTATTTTACTAATTATTTATTTTTCTTTCTCGTACGCGGTTACTTTTATTTTTAATAGTTAAATCACTTAAGTTAAAAATTATCGTTTAGCGTAAACGGACACCAAACAAATAAATGTTCACATCAAACAGGTGTTAAGTAATTATTTTGAGTATAATTATTAATTTTGTTTATTTTATTTTTATCGGATTCGTAAAGGGTATACGTTTCGCGATAAATTGCGTTTAGACACTCCCGGAACCACCAAAACTTTTCTACGCTTCAACAAATACCCACTTTTATACCCAATACATAAAAGTTACTCAAATATATCATATATATCCTATCTATGCCGAATTTATGGTCAATGGTACAAAGAAATACTAGAAACTCTTCCATTTGGTCAAAACAACACCATGCTTCTTTAATGTACCCCATACTTCATCATTTCCTAGCCATACCTTGCTTACTTTGACTCATAAGCCCATACCCAAGACCAAAGACCATCCTTTGAACCATGCTTGGTCTCTTTGACTAGAATTACCTCTTATATACATACTAGTATCTAGTGAAAGACTCATACATCACCAACACTTAGAAAAATCAAACCAAAAACCCTCTTTGACCCTTATAGAGCCCACGGCTCAATATCATCACCCAACCAAACCCATACAAAATTTTCTACAACCCATACACTCCTATACACATCCATTCTAAGGTATTCTAAGGTGATCCCGAGCATTGGCTAAGCTTTTCCAAGTATTACTTAAGAAAAAGGAAGTTAGGGTTTTGTTAAGAAAACAAGGGTTATTATTTGTGCAAGCTTTGGTTTTGTGGCTAAACAAGGGTTTAGTACTAGCTTATCATCATCATCATACCTCATAAGGTTTACTTGAACTCTTTATGTTCTTACAATATTCATTTTTATGCATATGATTATTCTATTTAGCTTATATCACCATTTAGGATTATTAACATGTAAAGTTATGATTTTAAGTGTTATCATGGATTTGTAACCTTGATAACTTGGACACATGAGGACTATTATGGACAAGTAAATGCTAATATAAGGATGATATATAATATATATGATATATGAGACTTGTGGTAAAATACAAAAGTGGTATATAAATTCATCTAAAAACCCAAAGGAAAAAAGAGGACTAGCTACCCTATACAAAACCCTTTGGGAAGAGAAAGATATAATGCCTAAAAAATATGTGCACAAATATCAGAAAAATAGAATTAAACAAATCCCCAATAAGGCCAACAGAAGAGCCAAACATAAACCCAAGATATTAACAAGCATAATATAAAAGGGTAAAACATTATCCAAAGCTGGCACACCAGTGCCACAGTCATCCATGGCAAACACAAGCCATAGCGAAAACATCCAAAATAAGCAGGCACAACAAAAAGACAACTAGCAAATTGTTCAAAAGGCATCAAGCCAATAAAGCCACATACGACTCAAGAAAGTAAATTGTCTAAAGGGGACACGCAGGCGCCCACGGATAACAAAGTAATACAAAGCTTCATAAGGGGTTAATATAGTGACATCAAGGGAGAGGAGCCTCCTGAGCTAATGGAGCCTCTAGGGAATCCAACTCCTCAGAACTCAAACCAGCATTCTCAACCAAAAGAGAAATATAAGGGAATTCAAGCTTGTAGAAAGCCTCAGCATCCTCGTAAAAAATCTTCTCAACTTTAGGGTGATAGTCCTGCACATCTTTGAGATCTCAGGAGTCTCCTAACCCGTGCACCTCGTCCAACGCCTAAGACCTGCCAAACATAATAGCCTTCTGCTGAAGGTCCCCCAAGGCTTGGTTAAAATGTTTAGACTCAAACAACTTCTTAACAGCCAATGGAATAAAATCTTTAACAAGTTTAGACTTCTCAAGTTTAGCAGCTTCTAGTTGAGAGGCTAAAACAGAAACCTCCTTCGACTTCTTCAACAAAAAATCCCTCTCATGTTCCAAATCCTGGCACCGTTGCCCCAAACGTTCGGTCTCTTTAAGACGGGATTGCAAACCATCCACCTCCTCCTCAAGTTTCTTTCTAGATTCTTTCAAAGAAGCAGTTACCCTCTGCAGCATCAGCAGCTCCTCTAGATTTAAGGCATTCTCAGATCTTAAATCTTTTACCACCTGACCACCCTCTACGTCCTGATTCTTTTGGGCCTTGGCAAGTTGACCTTCCAACTTCGACATCTCGTGCTCAAGCAAACTCTTCTACCTATTTAAAGAAACAAGATCGTTCTTAAGTTTAGAATGACCTTGGGACATAATTCTAGACTCATTCGTCAGCATATTCCCAACCACCGCCATTTGAAAGGCATGAATATCATAGATATCAACCAATTCATCAAAAGTCAAGAACCCTAATTTATCCTTGAGTAAGAGATAATGAAGACCAGAAATCATATTGTGAGCTGCATGGGCCTCCTCAACCTCTAAAATAAAGAAAGGATGGAACATTCAGAACTTCTAGCCAAGATTTTCAATGCATAAAGAGTAAAAGGGAGCAGACAAATAAAAAACCACACACCAGGGGCAAGTGAATCAGAACCACTAGCCAGATTTCCAATAAAGCGAGCCAACACCCGAGGATGTTTACCAACGCCTTTAGGAGCAGTGACCGGAAGAAGAGGAACGCTACCTCTCGCACTCATCCGCCTTGAACCTTCAAACTTCTTATTCTTTGAAACTGGCCTCATCACCGTAGCCTCTTCCTCGAGAGCCTTTGTAATCAAACACCTCTTCTTTGAACCTCCAACGGCCATAACATCCTGCTCGGAACAACCTTCCCCAACAACCACAAGCTCATGGCCCATCACACCCTTGTCTCTCGAATAAGAGGAGCTCTCAACTTGATCATCGTTAACTACAAGAGTTAAATGACTTATAGAGGGACTCCCGACATCAACAGGACGATTTGCGAGTCTCATAGAGAAAGAAGGGGACTGGCCAGGTTTTTTCATAAAATTTTGGAAAGCCATATCTACAAAATAAAAAGGAAGAATATTAGCAAAATAAATAAGCAAACAGAGCAACCAAAGTAAGAATACAACAAAATCATACCCTCCCCATTAATCAATATGGAAGGAATACCGTGGGTATGTTCCTAATAATCAGTAAGACCGGCAAGATATATAATAGGATCCGAAAAAGTATGAGTCTCAAAAGGATGATGACAAAGACGGCCCCGCAAGACCTCATCAAATGGTTTCGTAGGGTAAGGATAGGAAAAGAAGCCCCGACCATGACGAAAGTCGGATATCAAGCCAGAACGCATGTTAGAAATCAGAGTCTGCTTGATGAAAATAAATTCTGATTTCCACTTTAGAATATTAGACATAGAGTCACCAAAAATAGTAGGAATACTAAAGTCATGCCTTTTTTGGAATGTAAACCAATCCCCAGTGGGGCCAAGGGTGAGAAGAGACCTAAAAAGAGGAACTGTATCTTCCCTGCCATATGCTTTACAAGCAACAGTAAAAGTAGTAACACGCGCAACCCCAAAAGGACTTAAGAGAGGAAAATGACATCGAAAAATCTCAAAGACATCCAAACAAAAGTTGTTCAAATGGAAACAGAGGTTACCAATAGAGAACAATGACAGGTACAAGGGAATATAACCCTTTGGAGCATCCAAATCCGTAGCATT
>BQNB010065174.1:7977-35034 GCA_026074375.1 Tanacetum coccineum | reverse complement strand
GAAGATGTGATACTTTTGGGTTGACTTGGTATCTTGCACAGGCACACACTGTAAACATAATATCAGGTCTTGAAGAAGTAAGATACATCAATGAACCAATCATTGATCTATATAAATGAGCATCCACTTCTTCACCATCTTCATCCTTGAGCAAAGGCTTTTGAGTTTTCATAGGTGTGCTTGCTGTCTTGACATCAGTAAAATCAAATTTCTTCAAAATCTCAGTTACATACTTGTCTTGACTTATAAAAATCCCATCCTCCTTCTGCTTTACTTGCAGTCCTAAGAAGAATGTGAGTTCACCCATAGAACTCATTTGAAACTTTCTATGCATCATCTTCTCAAACTTAGTGCATAAAGACTTCTTTGTAGAGCCAAAAATGATATCATCTACATGCACTTGAACTAACAGAATATCACCTTTGTCCTTTTTTATAAACAAAGTCTTGTCTATCTTTCCTCTCTGAAACCCATTGTCTAACAAATAAATTGACAATGTTTCATACCAAGCTCTAGGAGCTTGATGTAGTCCATAAAATGCCTTTTCTACTTTGTATACTCTGTCAGGGAAGTCTGGATCTTCAAATCTTAGAGGTTGACAAACATAGACTTCCTCTTCAATCTTACCATAAAGAAAATCACTCTTGACATCCATCTGGTACACCACAAAGTCTTTAAATGAAGCATAGGCTAAGAATAGCCTAATTGCTTCAATTCTGGCAACATGGGCAAAGACTTCATCATAGTCAATCCCTTATTCTTGTGTGTACTCTTGAGCAACCAATCTTGCTTTATTTTTAATCACAAATCCTCTTTCATCCTTTTTATTCCTGTAAACCCACTTAGTGCCAATAGCCCTTTTGCCATTTGGTAAAACCACCAAGGTCCAAACCTTTTGTAATTTTAATTGTAGAAGCTCATCCTGCATAGCTTCTATCCAACTTAGATCCTTCAATGCATGAATTACCTTTTGGGTTCTTCTTGTGATAAAAAGCAAGCAAACAAGCAGTTTTGAAAGTCTTTATGATTTGTTCTTTGCTGAACTGAACTAAACAAACCATGTTCTTCTAAATTCTTTGTCATTCTTCTTGTTTGAGGTGTTGAATTCAAATCTTCAGTAATTTGTTCAACTAGATGATCTTTGTGTATTCTTGTAGTTGGAATAGGACTGACAGGCATAGATGCATCCAAATTGTTCATGTCAGCCTCTACACCAACATCTTCATCGTCATCTGAATAAACAATATCTTCCAATTCAGGCATATTTAGATCATCTGGAAGTTCAATGCTTGTTTTTGCACCAATAGCATTAACTTCATTTGTGCTAGCAGCATTAACATTGTTAGTGCTGTTAACATTATCTTCTTTTTCTTGATCACTACATTCACTATCTTTACTTGAATCACCACCTTTTGTTCCTGGTTCTTCAGTAACCTTCTTTCATCATCTCTTGAAGGTTTGAATCTAGCATCAGGAGAACTCTTTGAACTTTAAGAGAGTAGTGGATCAGCAGGCCACAATGGTAGCAAAATGTAATCTTTGCCAGGTACTATCTCCATTCTAGCTTTACCTGCATCATCACATGCTTTTGTACCTGCATTACCATTAGACTGATTTCCTGCAACAACTGGCTTATAATTCATTGACTTTGTTAGTGCATCAATATCAAAAAGCCAATTTGGTCCACTTCCTGCAATATTAGGTGTATTCTCACTAAATTGGACATGCAGGTTCTCTTCAACTATCCTAGTTCTACTGTTAAATACTCTAAATGCTTTACTATTGATTAAGTACCCAACAAAGAATCCTTCATCAGCCTTACCATCAAACTTGCCTAAGTGATCTATGGTATTGAGAATTGTAACAGGACACCCAAATGGTCTCATAAAGCCTAAAGCTGGTTTTCTACCAAGAAAAAGTTCATAAGGGGTCTTGTTATGAGGCTTAGTTACTAATACCTTATTTTGCACATAGCAAGCAGTATTAACTGCTTCAGCCTAAAAAGTAGTAGGTAGTTTAGAATCAGCTAGCATTGTCCTAGCAGCCTCAATTAGTGTTCTATTTTTCCTCTCAGCTACTCCATTTTGTTAAGGAGTTCTAGCTACACTAAATTCTCTCTTAATACCTTTTCTCTCACAAAACTGATTCATCTCCTTATTCTTGAACTCAGTTCCATTGTCACACCTAATTACCTTAACCCTTTGATCTATTAGATTTTCTACTCCAGTTATAAAGGACTTAAGAATGCCACTAGTCTCATCCTTAGTAGCTAGAAAGAAAACCCAACTAAACCTACTGTAATCATCTGTGACAACTAGGCAATACATCTTTTTCATTAAGCTTTTTACAAATGTTGGACCAAACAAATCCATGTGCAACATATGTAAAGGTTGGCTGATTGAACTTACTGTTTTGGACTTACAAGAAGCTCTATGTTGCTTTCCCTTTTGACAAGCAACACAGGTTTGATTATTTTCAAAAAGTTTTGAAGGTAAACCTCTTACAAGATTTCCCTTAACCAGTTTATTCATAGTTTTGAAATTTATGTGTCCAAGCCTGCCAAATGTAATTCATCAGATGTGGCTTCTTGCAAAGAACAAGTTAGACCTCCTTTAGAACAATATCATTAAATCACACTATACATATGTTCATTCTAGACTGTAAGTAAAACATGACTTTCATTAGTTAATTTAAAGCTTAGAAGATAAAACAATACATTCATTTGTCAATAAAGAGAACACTATTCATTTGTCACACATTTGTAAGACACTATGAGTTAAATTGGTAAATCTCATACAAAATACACATTCTCAAAATCAAACTCACAAAGTGAGTGCTCCATCACATGATCAATATGTAATTAATTAACCAGCACATGACCTGACGTCATGCCTGCGTCAGCAACTTCAAATTAGATTATTAATTCATTATTTTGGGCTTATGCTCATTTGGGCTGGTCTGACCCGTTAAGTGGGTTACAAGCTGGCCTAATAAAATCCGAAGGCACCGTTGGACTCGTTTTATCGCGCTCTCTTCATTTTCGTGCTCGGTTTTGTCTGCTTTTCCTTTGTTTTTGTCTTTTTTATTAAATATCCGTACCTGCAAAACACAAACACAAAAACAAGCATATACATTGTATTTTCTGTACATTTTTAGTCATTTAAGCTCGTTTTATTAGGTAAAAGGTATGTGTAATTAAGCAAATACCAAAATTCCCCCATACTAAACTATTGTCGTGTCCTAACGCAATGCTATAAGTACACACTTAAGAAAACTAAGAATCTCAATCCCCCTCGACTAATAACCTCGAAAAGTAGCAAAGTGTTTATCAAGGGGAATGAAAGAATCAAGAGTTTAGAGAAGCCCTATGATTCGCAGTTTTACGTACCTATAAAATATATAATAATAATACTACTTAGGTAAATTCCAACTATTCACCTTTAACCAAGGTAAAAAGTCAAGACTTACAAAGATAATATATAAAATATATAATATATGTATGTTACCGGGTAAATATGATCACCCGGGTCGTTATCCCCAATGACTAGTGAAATTGAAACCACGTTTAGGTTCGGATTCTGATTTGAATTAAGCAAAGATATTTGATTTGGAAAGCTATGACTACTAAAAAAACAATTAAAATGGACAATTAATCAAATATGGAAAACAAATAAAACGCGACTATTAAGCAAGTAAACTAATTTTAACCCTAAAAATGTAAACTAAAATTCTAAACCTAAGATAGGACAAAAGAAAATTTTAGGAAAAAGAAAAACATTTTTTTTATTAATTTTGAATTTATTATGAATTAAAAACTAATTTATTCTAATTAAATTCTAGATAATAGCAAATTAAGTACTAAAAATTTGGAAAAATGATTTTTAAGCTTAGAAAAGTCTAAAATATTATAAAAGCAGAGAAAACTATTTTTAACTATTTTAAAAATTAAAATTCTATTTTTAAAATTAAAAATTAAAGCTCAAAAATGAAATTTAAAATCTAAAAAGTGTGAAAATGATTTTACTGGATGTAAACCTAAAGCTATTTTTTATAAAACTAAAAACTATTTTTTTGTATTTTTCTGAAACTTTTTTCTATTTTTTATGTATTTTATAAAATTTTGACTTTCGAAAAATGATTAAAAATAAAATAATAACTGGAAAAATCTAAAAAATTCAGGAAAAGTCTAAAACTCTAGCAGGCACTTAAGAAAAACAAGAAAAGCTAAAAAGCTTAACGAATAAGCCCTAAAATGAGCTTAATAAGCTACGGCTTATTAATAAAAAATTCCTTTTAAGCTCTGTTATATCTAAATCTCTTAAATAGATTTCACATTTTAAGAGTTTTATATCTTCCTCATACACAGACTCATTTTTCTTAAAGACTAACACTCTAGCTTCTACAGATTCTAAACCAGTTTTATAAGAGACATCACTTATCCTATCTGTTCTTAAGTCTTTAACTATTCATTTTGTTCTTTTAGATCTTTTACATATTCTAAACAAGAAGAACAACAATTTGAGTTATTAGATACCTCAGAGTTTGTAGAAGAACTTGAACTTGTTGAAGAATAAGCCATAAGAGCAAAATTGGTTGGACCTTTTTCTGCTTGGTCACTCCAATCATAGCCAAATCCATCACACTAAGACACTAAGGCATTTGAAGTAGTTTCCTCAACTGGCACAGTCCTTCTAATAGGTTTCCTGTTCTTGCTGTCTTGATTCCGGGGTGCCCTACACTCCCTAGTAAAGTATCCTCTCTTGTGGCAGTTGAAACACTCCACATTGGACTTGTCAAACCCAATTCTTTCTTTGTTGGCCATGTCCAGCTTCCTTCTAGTATTCTTCACGAATCTTCTTGCCCTCATAGTCAGCATAGCAATGTTCCACCTCAAATCCATCTCTTCTAGATCATCAGGATTGATTTGTTATAGATCTTCATTATCTAGTTGTGGAATACTTGGTTGGCAAGCAAAGAAGGAATAAATCACAGCATCACTCAAATTTTCAACAGTTGTTGAGCTATTAGCAGCACCCAGAGTGCTAGCAGTATTAATACCTTAAGCAATATTAACTGTTCTAGTTGCACTGTTAGTGATGCTAGAGGACAGAAAGGCTAGATTGTGTGAGTTTGTGGTTGAGCTAGATGTCCCCTTGACTTCTGATTCATAAGCCTTCAGGTTGTTGAAGAGGTCATCCAAACTCAATGTGTCAATCTCTGGTTTGTTCCTCCACACAATAGTATGCATAGTCCATTCTTGTGACAAACTTCTCAAGAACTTTTGATTGATGTCTTCTTGAGGGATAACTTCACCATGCATCTCTAGTTGACTAATTGGCTTTTGAAGCCTTTCATAAGTTTGCTCAATCACTTCTGTGCTAGATGTAGAAAAGTTTTCATATTGCAGTTTCAGAAGATTTTTCTGAGTTTTCTTTGTAGCAGTATTTCCTCCAAATCTTTTCTCAATAGCCCGCATCAGTGTCTTAGCCTCCTTGTATGAGTTGAACTTTAATTAATGCTCATTAGGTAAGGCCATCAACAAAGTGACTCTTTCCTTTAATTCTACCCTTCTTTGTGCCTTCTCTTCAACACTTGTAGGAGGGATAACAGTCTCCTTACCATCAACAGTTTTTGTTACTATGGGTGCATTACCATTTTCTACGATCTCCCATAGAGTGTATTCAATGCACTGTAGGTACCGCTCCATCCTCATCTTCCAGAGATCATACTCACTAGGTTAGAGTATGGGTGGCTTGATGATTTGAGTAGATTGAGAATCCATTGCTCTTTGAAAAAGTAAATCTTATGTGTAGTAAAGTTTCTTCTTATTCAAAGATTCTCACAAGCTCTGATACCACTTGTTGATCCCAATAGAATAGATCTTGCTTAGCTTGTATAAGGCTAAGTTGTATTGAATAAATTCAAAACAACTATGATAGAAACTTTGATTGTGAATATCAAAGACTATGCGGAATCTAGTCAATGATACTAAGAAGAATTGCAATGAAACAGTAATAAATAAAATTAATAACAAAAAGTTTAACAAACTTTTAAGGCAATCAATTATTATTATGAACTCTATTATTGTGATTGGGTACAAAAAACCTTGAAGCTATATCGATATCAAAACAAAAGATTTCTAGATATCTAACTCTATGCCCTAGGACCTCCTTTTATACACCAAGGAGTCCTAACCGGCTTACAATATTTTCCTAAGTTATCATGATCTTCTAAACAAATAACTATACATGTCTTTTAAAAAATGTTACATACTTATCGCATAAGCAATCTTTATTCTTTCTCTGATAAGTCTTTGATCTCTTCTCTGTCAGCATAAACTCTTCCAGTAGTTGTAATCTTTAAGCAGTTGTAACTTTCACACCAATAGTAGTAACTTTTGTACCAGCAGCACTAACTGTATACAAGCAGCATTAACTACTTAGAAAGTTTTCTTCAATCTTCATCAGCAGTACTAAGTTATACTAGCAGTAGTAACTTGCATTAGTAACATATACTAGCAGTAGTAACTTATACTAGCAGTAGTAATTAGCAGTACTAATATACACTAGAAGTAGTAACTTACACTAGCAGTAGTAACTAGCAGTACTAACTACTTAGCATATTTTTCATTTAGATTACTAACAACACTAATTTATACTTAACAGTAGTAACTAATACCTTAACAGTCTTAACTTCCACTTGGCAGTAGTAACTTCCAAACAGCATCAAGAGGCTTTTAATCCTAACACCCAGCTCTGGCCGACTCTGTCTCACCACCTGTACACCGTGTTACTGCTAGGATGTCTGTCCGAGCTCAGAAACCTATATCACTTCCTACAGATACAGAGGTTGCCATATGTGTTGCTATACCTACTCTACCACCATCACCACACTCTCCATTGTCATCACCACTACCCCCGATACTATTACCACTACCTCAGATACTATCACCACCATTACTTGTATCATCTCCACCACTACCTGCTAGCCCTACTTATCCTTTAGGATATAAAGCTGATATGATCTGGCTAAGAGCCGAGACACCATCTACTTCCTATCTACTACCATCGAGTACACCACCATCAGGGACACCACCACTCCTACCTATACCTTTACCTACTCCATTACCACCTTGCTTCTTCCCTTTACTGGCTGTAAAGAAGATGTTTCCGATGTTACATTACTGCCTCTAAAGAGGTTGTATATTACTCTAGGTCCAAGATATAAGGTCGGTGAGAGTTCATCTGCTCCCACTGCTAGACCTACTGGAGGCTTTAAAGCAGACTATGGATTCGCTGGCACTTTAGATGATGAGATTAGGTGAGATCCTAAGAGACATGTTGGTTATGGGATTACAAACACTTGGGATGACATAGTTGAGGACATGCAGGGGACACCAGCTGTGACTGATGTAGCAGGACTGAGTCAGCGGATGACAAATTTTGTCACCACTATTAGACAAGACATAAATGAGATATATGTGAGACCGGATGATGCACATGATGAGAGATTGTTGATGAGCGGTCAGCTTAACATGCTGGGTAGAGACAGATGCGCTCATGCTTGCACTGCTAGATTGATGGAGACTGAGGCTAGACTTTCTCATGAGGCTTGGGTACAGTCGATGGATGCTAGTGATACAACCCGTTCTGAGGTGAGAGCACTGCGGACTACAATGCTAGCACATCAGACGAAGATTACAGGGTTGCGGGCAGCAGACCACGCTTGACAGGCATATCTTATGGAGACACTGAGACTGATGAGTACACTGCAGACACATGTGACAACACTACAGGGATAGTAGGGACCCACTAGAGGTCCGGCACAGCCTGAGATACCGGAGGAGGCCAGTAGTAACTCTTAGATTTGTTATGTTGTAGCTATGTTGTTTAGCCTACTAAGTATTATGGGTTAACTCCCAGCTAGTAAGGCTTTAGGTTGTTTATATTTCCTTTTGTAACCTAAGGGTAGTAATCATTTTGTAACCGAATCAGGTCATGTATGTTTCTAGATTATATATGGAAGGGATGTATTATGTCATGTCTGTAATCGAATTTATTATGAATAAATATCGATTTAGCTACATAATTGTTAATTTTAATTCAGTTGTATATTTCACTGTGTGATGTGATCTCACTTTACTTATTGTGCATATGTCATGTCATGGTTATGATTTTATGAAATCTAACTAGTATTATATTTTCTTGTGATTTGAAGAAAATGGCACCAAAAAGAGCCACAAGATCAACACCATCCGCAACAACCACCACCACCACATCTGTCACCAATGCTCAACTTAAGGCATTGATCGATCAAGGTGTTGCTGATGCATTAGCAGCATGTGACGCTAACAAAAGCATGAATAGCGATGATAGCCATAATTTAGGCACGAGTGTAAGGAGACAAGCTCCTCCTGCCTCGTGTGCTGCACACTTTCCAGACTTCTGACATGGCAAACCCCTATACTTTAAGGGTACTGAAGGAGTCATCGAGTTGACTCAGTGGTTTGAAAGAATGGAAACTGTGTTCCATATAAGCAACTGCTCTGTGGAAAACCAAATTAAGTTTGCCACTTGTACTCTTCTTGGAAGTGCTCTAACATGGTGGAACTCCCATGTTAAGACTGTTGGTCACGATGTTGCTTATGCAATGACTTGGACAACCCTGAAAAAGAAGATGACCGACAAGTACTGCCCAAGGAGCGAGATTAAGAAACCTAAGAGTGAGATGTGGATTTTGAAGGTTAAAGGTACCGATGTGGTAAGCTATAACCAACATTTTTAGGAACATGCATTGATGTGTGCTAGGTTGTTTCCCGAAGAGTCAGACAAGATTGAGAAATATGTCAGTGGTTTGCTTGACATGATTCACAGGAGTGTAATCGCATCTAAGCCAAAAATCGTGCAGGATGCAATTGAATTTGCAATTGAGCTGATGGACAAGAAAATCTATACTTTTGCTGAACGACCGAGTGAAAGCAAAAGAAAGTAAGATGATAACCAACAACAACAACAGAACAAGAGGCAGAACACTGGCAGAGCTTATGCTGCAGGGTCTGGTGAGAAGAAACCTTATAGAGGATCTAAACCTCTATGCTCAAAATGTAACTTCACCATGAGTCAATAGTGCTCTAAAATGTCACCAAGTGTAACCAGAGTTGGCCATCGCTCGTGACTTTAGGGTTCTGGTTATGCCAACACCCACCACACCAACCAAAAAAAAAAAAAAAAACAAATGTAACAACCAAAAGGGGCACTAAGGACTGGTTCAAGAAACCTACTTGATATGAATGTGGAGCCCAGGGACATTTCAAGGAGGATTGTCTAAAGCTGAAAAACAATAACCGTGATAACCAAGGTGGAAATGTCAATGCTTCAGCAAAAGTGTATGCGGTAAGCCGTGTAGGGACAAACCCAGACTCAAACGTCGTTTACGATTCGTTTCCTTCTAAACAAACTACTATGCTTGTCTTATTTGATACTGGTGCCGATAGAAGCTTTGTGTCTACTGCATTTAGCTCCCAGATTCATATCACATCATCTACCTTAGATCATTATTATGATGTTGAACTAGCTGACAGGAGAATAATTGGGTTAAACGCTACCATTCGGGGTTGTACATTAAATTTCTTAAATTACCCATTCAACATAGACTTATTGCCCATAAAACTTGGTAGTCTCGACGTTATAATCGGCATGGATTGGTTGGCAAAGTACCAAGTTGTCATCATTTGTGCCAAGAAAATCGTTCGTATTCCCTGGGGAAATGAAACGTTGATTTTTCGTGGAGACTGTTGAATCTAAAGATCGTTTAAGCTCAGGTTGTTTAGACCTTTATCTAGGATAATATCAATGTTCATAAGTTATAAAAACAAAGCGGAATAAGAACAAATATATTCAACAAGGTTTACCATTTATACGTTTCCATCAAGCCCTAATTCTAGACGATCAACTCTAAAACGGTTACAATCTAACAGGGATCAAAGATCCTTGGGGCTACACCAACTCTACTAGACGTCTACATCTTTAACACTTTGTGTACACATACTTTTCTGGATATCTAAACCTATGTCTATGATCTCTTTATATAGGGAGAGATCAAGACTTATAAAGAAAACTAATTCCAGTCAACAATTGTATTAAACACTTAGTCAATGTATTTAATATGGTTGACTAAATAATTAGGAAACTAAATCAGCATTAATCTTCAAGTTGTAATTAATCTTCAATCAGCATTAATCGTTGTTTGACTGCATTGAATGAGATCTTCAATCAGCATTAATCGCTGTTTGACTGCATTAAATGAGAAGATAACTACTGTTTGACTTCAAGTATTCTAGAATCCCATAATGCTGAATTAGTCCTTTTTGTTTCATTCTTTTATTCATTTTGTCTCATCAAATCTATAATCCCAACAATCTTCCCATATTTGATGATGACAAAACAAACAAAGTCGTGTACGAACTTTATCATAAAGCCTAAGCTTCCCCTGAAGTTGAGATGTAATCATCTCCCTCAATGAAACAAAACTTTCAAGCTTCCCCTCAATCAGATATCCTTTGTATCATGCCACCACATATAAATAAGCTGCAAATCATAACTCTATAATCTTTTCCCCGTTTTATTAAATAATCCAATAGGGGTCTTCAGTGATATAGCAAACCTTGTAAAAACACTTCCCATCAAGTGGTGCATGGTAGAGGTTAAACATTTTAATCAATAAGCTTCCCCTGAAACCCATATGTTTACCATCTCTTGAATCTCGAACTCTGTAGGCTCTATGTAGTGATCACTGATGAAGAAAACTAAGTATAACGAACTTAATGCTGAAGTAGAATAACCCAAACTTATGTCTTATATGTTGCACTAAAATATGATAAAGAAACTCACACTTCTTCTCCGAGAGTAGACCTCGGTCTCTTGATAAAATCCTCATCTTCTATGAGACACTGAGCACAACAATGTAACTCCTTAAAGTGATAGTAAATACTTGTGAGTACTACAACGTACCTCCTTACATTAGGTAAAACTAGATTAATCAAGTCTTTATCAATAAAACCATAAAAGCACGAACAAGTTATCTCCAAGGCTAAAAGATATGATAAGAACACGCATCCAAGAATCCCACTTCATCTTCAAATAAGCAATAAATAACCCTCTTCTTAATCACATCTTCAATAAATCTCCAAAAATACGAGCCATAAATCAATAAGAATAAACTATTTAAAAAATGGTTCTATTCGAGATCCAAATTCATCCAAAAACCAAGTACTTCAAGAAACTATCAATTCTGTTTGGCATCCTTTGCTATGTGTTGTCCGATATCGGCAACGACTAGCAGTATTAACTACTTCTCGGACACCATTAGCAGTACAAACTCTCATTTCTCGGACAACAAAGGCAGTACAAACATAAACTTGAACAATACTAACCTTTTCTTGTCGAACAGTACAAACTTTCAAAAACATTACTTATATAAACTGCCATATATATGAACAATAAAAACATTCTTTTAGGCAATGAGCAAGAAAACCTACTTTTTCTGTTCTTTATGTTGATCACGCAATCAATACTTTATACTTTTTTATATTCCTTAAAGCCCAATAAGCATGCATGTTTTGCTGTTGCAGGATGTGCAAGAAAACATCATATCATCAAAGGGCAACGACAAACAATAATGAGTAGCCTTGAAACTTCTTGTAACACTAATGACGAGATCAGATATATGTAGATAAATAACGAACCGGATCCATCATCAATCACCTATGCCAAGAAACCCTTAATAGTAACAATGATTTATAATTGTATTGCATACCGAAAATGGTAGAGAGGACAATTATAATCATTGTTATATCAAATAAACTTCAAAACCCCATAAAACTATTTACCACAAATCGATTTCTTGAGAATTAGGGTTTTAGGGTTTCTTCAAAAACCTTTTAAACCCTAGATCGAGAGCCCCATGGCTCTGATACCAATTGTGGAAACCTAAAACACGTAATAGGTTCTTTGATCGTTTATAGCTCAGGTTGTTTAGACCTTTATCTAGGATAATATCAATGTTCATAAGTTATAAAAACAAAGAGGAATAAGAACAAAGATATTCAACAAGGTTTTCCATTCATACGTTTCCTCCAAGCCCCAATTCTAGACGATCAACTCTAGAACGGTTACAATCTAACAGGGATCAAAGATCCTTGGGGCTACACCAACACTCTAGACGTCTACATCTTTTTGTGTACACACATTGTGAATTGAATGAATGATCAACCTAGATGCCTACCCCTCTTTATATACTAGAGGGTTAGGGTTTACAAGACAAGATAAGATCAAATAAAATTAGGAAACTAAAAATCAGCATAAAATACTATTTGACTAATCTTCAATCAGCATTAATGTTGATCTTTATCTTTTAGCTGAGCATTAAATACTGTTTGACTAATCTTCAATCAGCATTAATGTTATTACAGCTTTGTCTTGTAGGTCCTCCATCTTTAATATGTTTTGTCATAAGTAATTTTTCTTACAAAAAACAAGCTCGGTGCAACACTTGGGTTTTTCCCAAAGACTAAGCCCGGTGCAACACACGGGTGTGGGCAAAAAACTGATCAACTAAACCCCCTACACAGTGATGGATCTATAACTCTCAATTCCTTACAATCAACAAACTAACCCCCCCCCCCATGTTTCTAAATCACGCAAACTAAACCCCCACACTCTAAAAAACTAACCAACTAAACCCTTCTAATTTATATTAAACTCATAAAGCAACCTTAGACTACATTTCCAATTACATAAAAAAATACACAAATAATGGACATTTTCCTATATTATTTGTTAAAACCAACAAAGTAATACTTTCAAACAAAATAAAAAAAATCTACCCATTTATAAACATAAATCTACCGTACACATTATTTTCCTTTAACACAAAGTGTTAAATTGAGTGCCACAAAAGAAACATTGATTTGGATAAACGGCTCACTCACAACACAACCTGTTTAATATAAATCATGTGCATTACATAATCAAATGGAGAAAGTAGCTTAGCAATCCAATTTAACCTGAAGACTAAGCCCGGTGCAACGCACAGGTGTCGACAAGCCTCGTATACTATAAATTAAGTTTTTTTATATTTAATGTGCTGTATTAATGATTCAAAACCAAAGTTTTCTATTGCTAAACTCAACCCGTGAGTTACAAACCCATGAATGCACAGGAAGATTCATCGACATGAAGTGTTGTTGTGGTAGAGAATGCCAACAGACTTTGAAAACCAAAAGTTTACAATGATAGTTTAACTAATACATTAAAAATATGTATTTACAATCATTCATTATTATACCAACTCACATAGACTATAACTAACACATACATTTCGTAAACTTACCACACCTCCCAATTGACGAAAAATAACAACAGCTTATGTCCCCCAACCATCTCCTCACGTTAACAGCTTAACCAACAAAAATGACACAACCACAATGCCCTCACGTCACTCCAAAATTCTCATCACAACACTAGAATCGATCTATACACGAAAATAGATCAAAGATCTCATATCGGTTCAGCTTTGTTACAAATCTTTTAAAGTGTTATTTTAGTTTGAACACATACCCGTCATGGATCTTGACACAACAAACGAAAATCAAAACAAATAACTTTACCCGAGACCTTTTATAAGATCTTGAAGCTATATCTGAAATATTAAATGGGTTACTTTATGTTCTTCATTCGTGGGGTTCAAACGAAAAAGGGGTTGTATGTTTTTTTGGCCTTGAGTTCGAAGTCAGTGGATATGGAGGCGTTTTTGTCTTGGAGATATAAGGATGGTATATGCTTCGTCTTGATTGGGACGAGAATGATATGAGATGATAGTTTCAGACGGGGCTGAAAATTTGCAGATTAGGGTTTGATGACGTATAGTAGGTATACCAAGCGGTCACACTGCCACTTAGGCTTCTGGGCCTAACTTATCAATCATGGGCCAAAACTAAACCCAATCCTGGTAACGACCCGGACACAACAAAACGGACGCGGACCTAACTATAGGCTACTTCCGTCCGCGAAAAACACACGCATCCGTACACACGATTACTGCGGAACCTTGCCCGACAAGGGACCCATTCCGACCACTAACGAAACAAACGAAATATTAGGAAACCCTAATATTTCACTCGATTATAAAAGGGACCCTCTGACATAATGGATAGTATGATTTTCTCACTCTACATACACACACTTTCTCTCTCTACATGTGTACTTACTTTCACACCGGAGTCTAATCGTGAGGTCCATCCCCACTGTAAGGCTAACTGTTTTCATCTAATTGTGCAGGAAATCATCTCACCTCTCTTGTTCTAGTATAAGATCTGATACCCAAATCATTCGAATGCCCGGCCCAACGAAGTATTTGAGCCCTATTTTAAGCCCGATACTTATTTTGTACAAACAAGTGGCGCCATCCGTGTGACACTAACACAACCGCGTTTTTTAAAATACTCATCATGACCACTCGCGAACGGCACACCCCAACCATTCCTACGTCTGCTGTGCGGAACACCAGGGTAAGAAGTGGCCCACAAGGTCTCGAGGAGCCTACGTCTGACGAGGTCCTAAGAGAACTGTGCGACAAAAACTACCACCAACTGTTGTCGTTCATCGCTGAAAAAATTTAAAAAGAAAAAGAGCAGCAAGATAAGCTCAACGCAGTAAAGGCACTCCTACTCTACGGTGATGAATCCGGAAGAAATCCAAGAAATCATGAAGAATCACATTACTCCGAATCCAAGACGTCAACCGCCCGGACAGAGCCGAGAAGGAGGCATGGAAGTAAGCACTCCCGAAGCCCGTCACCAATTACCAGTGTCTTCAGAAGACTCAGACGAAACAAACCTCCTTCACTTGGGCCCAGGCCGCGGAAGGAGGGTGGTGTATTCAATAGGTTGGTGGGAAAAGAACAAAGCGCATCCGCACCTTCTGACAGCAGCCACTAGAGTTCCCACGCAAAGGGAACTGAGGTGCAACCAAGGAAGCATCATCACAGGGGCACATCGCCCCGAGGAAACAACAGATATTCAGAGAGTGAAGACAGCGAGGGAGGTCACTGGAAATCCAAATCAAAGAGGCACAGGTCAAACACCTACGAAGATGATCTCTCTCAGCCTTGGACGTGTGAGGAAAGAAACCCTTTCACACCTCGGATCCGGCATTTCGATTTCCCAAGGACAAGGATGCCTAGCCATGTCAAGACATACGACGGAAGCGGGGATCCGGAAGACCACTTAAAGCTATTCCAGTCTGCTGCAAAAACAGAGAGGTGGGCAATGCCAACGTGGTGCCATATGTTCAACTCAACGCTCACTGGAAATGCTAGGGTCTGGTTCGACAAGCTCCCAAAAGAATCCATTGACAGCTATGAAGATCTAAGAGCAGCATTCAGGGAAAATTATCTCCAGCAAACAAAACACATCAAGGATCCGGTGGAAATACACCATATCAAGCAAAGAGATGGAGAATCCACGGAGGACTTTATGGAAAGATACAAAGCAGAAGTCCTGGACGTGGAAGGAGCGCCAGAATGCATGAAGATCTCCGGATTCATGCACAGGATAACCCACCCTGAGTTGATCAAACGTTTATACGAGAAAATTCCTAGATCAATGGACGAAATGTACAGGGTGACTACATCTTTTCTGCAAGGGGAAGTCACCGCATTCAGTCATAGTCGGAAAAAAGCACCCACGCTATGAAGGCAACCAGAAGGAGGAAACAAGCCAAACTTCAAAAAGTGTTTTAAAAACAAGCAAAAGTCAGATCGGAAGCCAGATAGGTTTTCACTCCTTACGAAAACCCCAAAAGAAATTTTCGCTTTAGAAAAAAGAAAATTCAAGGCTCCACCGCCAATGGTAACTCCTGCGGAAAAAAGGGATCCAAATAAGTACTGTGAATTCCACGCGGATACGGTGCATAGCACGGACGAATGCATGCAGCTGAGGAAGCAGACAGAGGAGATGATCAAGTCAGGTAAATTGTCGCAATTCATCAAAGAATTAAAACAGAACGACAAGCCAAAGGCACAAAAGAAGGGGGAAACAGCCGAAAAAGACAAGCCCCTAGACATCTTGATGATTCAACCATGGGAGAGGGTAGCCAAACAAAGGGTCACCCAGAGCTTCTCTCCAGAGACAGTAATCTCTTTTTCGTCTTTAGGAGAGGAAGATGGAACGGAAGGACCAATGATCATCGAAGCTGAAATATAAGGGCACTTCATGCACCGGATATACGTGGATGGAGGAGTGTCCTTAGAAGTTCTATATGAACATTGCTTCGTTAGGCTCCGGCCAGAAATAAGAAGCCAGATGATCCCAGCTACCACATCACTCATAGGATTCAGTGGAGAAACCATTTGGCCGCTAGGCCAGATATCCCTACTAGTAAAGATAGGTGACGAAGAGCATTCCACTTCCGCATGGATGAACTTCATGGTTATCAGGTCACCATCCCAACATAATGGAATAATAGGCAGAACGGGTATAAGAAAGATCCGTGTCGTACCATCCACGGCACACGGAATGTTAAAATTCCCAGTCGAAGAAGGAACGGTGACGTTACAAAGCAGCAAAGTCATCCTGATGGAATGTGCAATGATCTCCGGACCTAGCACACAACACCCCATGACCAGTCAGGTGTTGGAGGAGAAGATAAAAGTGGCCATTCATCCTGAGTACCCTGAGCAAACAATAGCCATAGGATCTACCCTAACAGAAAAAGGACGCAAAGAACTATGTGTTTTGCTCAGACAAAATCTAGATGTTTTTTTCCTGGAAGCCAGCAGACATGACGGGCGTTCCGCGACACATAGCGGAGCATCGCCTAAATGTCCGAGAAGGATGCCTACCTATCAGACAAAAGAAAAGGGGGCAAGCGCCGGAAAGAAATAAAGCAATCCAGGAAGAAGTGGAAAAATTGGTAGACGCCAGAATCATGAAAGAAGTCCATTATTACAGCTGGCTATCTAACCCGGTCATGGTCAAGAAACATGATGAGAGCTGGCGAATGTGTGTGGATTTCAAAGATCTAAACAAAGCATGTCCTCAGGATGGTTATCCCCTGTCGGAGATAGATTGGAAAGTAGAGTCTCTTTGTGGATACCCTTTTAAGTGCTTCCTATATGCATACAAAGGGTACCACCAAATCGAAATGGCAGAGGAGGATAAAGAAAAAACAGCATTCATCACGAGCCAAGGGATATTCTGTTACTCAAAGATGTCATCCGACCTAAAGAATGTCAGGGCAACCTATCAACGCTTAGTAGACAGGGCGTTCTAAAAGCAGATCGGACGCAACCTAGAAGTATATGTCGACTACTTGGTCATAAAAAGCCACACGGAAGAAGAAATTATCCGAGACACAGCAGAAACATTCAAAACTCTCCGGCAAATAAACATGAAGCTAAATCCAAAAAAATGCACCTTTAGAATGTAGGAAGGATGTTCTTGGGCTACAAAGTAAACGCTGACGGGCTGAAAGTATGTCTAGACAAAGAAGATGCGGTCCTTAGCTTACCGTCTCCGCGATGCCTTAAAGATGTACAAAAGCTGAACGGGAAACTAGCAAGTTCAAACAGATTTCTGTCAAAATCAGCTGAAAAATCAATGCCTTTCTTCAAAGCCCTGAAGAAGTGCACAAAGAAGAGCGATTTCCAATGGACTCAGGAAGCCGAAGTAGCCTTCAGATAGATGAAGAAACTCATCGCGGATCTCCCAATGCTGACCGCACCAAAGGAAAAGGAGGAGTTAATCATGTACTTCGCCGCGGCCAAGGAAGCTATCAAGCTTATCACGCAGTCATAATGACCGAAAGGATGGCCATGCAAATTCCCAAGTGTACTTATGTAGCCGCGCCCTATAGGGCCGGAGATCAACTACACCCCCATGGAAAAACTGGTGTTAGCCTTGCTCAGCGCAAGCAGGCGGCTGAAAAGATACTTCCAGGCACACACAATTGTTGCAATCACATATCAGCCGATAAAGCAACTGCTGTCAAACTCAGAAATCACCGGAAGGATGCTAACGTGGAAATTTGAGCGAGAAGGATATGACATCTAATACAGGCCAAGGATATCGATCAAAGGACAAATATTGGCGGATTTTATCGTGGAATGACCGAAGGAAGAATCCCCGAATGAACTCATGGCAGAACCAGAAGAACTACCGGAACCTTGGACTTTGTTCACAGATGGGCCCTCATGTATATATGGTTCTGGAGCCGGGCTGATACAAACAAACACGGAAGGGGTTGAATTCACATATGCCATGAGGTTTAGGTTTGAGGCCACCAACAACGAAGCTAAGTATGAAGCATTAATATCCGGTCTCCGGATCACAGAACAAATGGGTGTAAAAAACCTTCAAGCAAACGTAGACTCACGGCTTGTAGCCAACCAGGTCAATAGCTCTTACATTGCAAAGGAGTTAGGTATGGTTCAGTACTTAGAAAAGGTAAAAACGCTCACAAGTAACTTCAAAGAATTTTCCATCAAGCAAGTACCACAGAGCGAGAACAAGAAGGCGAATGCCCTAAGCAAGATTGCATCTACAAGCTTCACACATCTTAGCAAGCAAGTACTTGTGGAGGAACTAAATGAAAAGTCTATAAATGAGAAGGAAGACCTCGCTATAGTGGAGGAGGAAGGACACACATGGATGACACCTATATGCGAGTACCTCACAAAGGAAATCCTTCCAAAAGACAAAAAGAAAGCAAGTGCGGTACGTCACAAGGCATCCAGGTATGCCGTGATCAATGGAACTTTATACAAGAAATCTTTCTTGGGACCATGGCTCTGGTGTGTCGGACCACTTCAAGCAAACTACGTCCTTAGAGAAATACACGAAGGATCCTGCAGCATGCACTCCAGTCCTAGATCCGTGGTCGATAAGGCTATCCAGACAAGATATTACTGGCCAACAATGCACACAGATGCGCGGAAACTAATAAGGAATGCAATGACTACTAAATCCATCGCCCCATTCCAAGAAATCCGCAATATAACTTAACCCCCATCACGTCTCCATGGCCATTCTACAAATGGGGGATCGACATAGCTAGACCCTTCCCGGAAGGTCCAGGCAAAGTCAAGTTCTTGATTGTAGCCATTGACTACTTTACCAAATGGATTGAGGCAAAGCCCGTCGTGACTATCACGGGTAATTAAGTGAAGAAATTCGTATGGGACAACATTGTCTGCAGATTTAGACTACCAGGGGAGATTGTATCGGATAATGGAAAACAGTTTCGTGACAACCCATTCAAAGACTGGTGTGAAAAACTATGTATCCGCCAGTGTTTTGTCTCCATGAAGCATCCACAAACAAATGGCTTGGTCGAAAGAGCAAATAGAAGTTTGGGAGAAGGAATCAAGGCTCGATTAGATGAAAGAAGCAAGGATTGGATAGAAGAACTCTCACACGTCCTATGGGCACACCGCACCATGATCAAATCAAGCAATGGAAAGACACCGTTTTCACTAACATACGGCACGGAAGCAGTCATACCAGCAAAAATAGGCATACCAACACTCTGGACTGCGAAAGTAGACTTAATAAAGAATGTCGAAGCCTTGGAAAAAAATTTGACCTCATAGAGGAAAAAAGAGAGCAAGCAGTAATACAAGAGGCAAAAAAGAAAGGCTAAAATAGAACAATACTACAACTCTAAAGTCCGCGGCACAAGCTTCAAACTGGGGGACATGGTCTACCGCAGCAATGATGCAAGCCACGCCAAGGACGGAGGTAAACTTGGACCTAAATGGGAAGGACCGTATGAAGTCACAGAATCATTGGGAAAGGGAGCATACAAGCTCAAAGACGGCAAAGGAAATGAACTTCCGCGAACGTGGAACATTTGTAATCTCAAAAATGTGATATACATGAAGTGTAAGCACCTGCCCGGCACGTATGATGCTCCGGAAGGCAATATTTCAATTTTTCTTTCTTTTGTAATGTCTTTTGAATCTTAATGAAAAAGTGAGGATTAGCTACCCTCACAAGTTTTAAGTCCTAAAATTATATTCGCTTTGCAAAGTTATGTCAATTGTTAAGACGCGCACACAAGGAGCCACACTCCACAATTATATTATCCCGTATAATAAAGGTTGAACAACCTCAAAATTAGCTCAGGTATGTAAGAGGTATTGCAAACCTAACACCGGGAGAATAACCCACAAATATTCATAAGACTATCTATCACGAAAGTACAACAGTAATAATAAAAAGGTAGCAATATCATAACATTTGCGAAAAATATCCGTGTTATGGGGCGGACGCGCCAGCATCTGCCCAAATACATGCTAACATGATAAGCTAGAAACCGCAACAAAAAGGCCAACATACGGCCACGATAAAAAAGCACACGTTCACATTACATACAAGCCGCAAATAGAAATAGCCACACACGGCCACAACATACAAAAAGAGAAAACATAAAGCTAAAAGAGACAAGTCTCAAGCTTGGGGACGGCAACAACGCTTCCCAGGGCTTCATCCGTGTCTTTTTCATCATAATCCTCAACGGAGAGAGGGGCCACGGAAGTACTAGCCTCACCCACCCAAGTCTAGGAAGACAGAGGAGCGGAGACTCTCTCCATCATCAGTTGGCGGAGAGCCGCAGCATGCTTTTTTGACCCCGCAGCACGGGCATGGACATTCATTAAGGCAAAGGACAGGGAAGTCTCCTCGATAGCTGTTTTATCACCATCATGATAAATAGGAATGGAGAGCTGCTCAATGCACGGCTGTAAGTAAGCAGCCTCCGGAAGGCCAGCAAGGGGTCCATCTAGTATGAAGCAATCTAGAACCTCATCCATCCCAGCATCCTTCTTGGACTTCAACAAATTCACCAAGGGGAAGTCTACGTCTTCAAGGGACTTAACCGCGTTAATGTAGCTTGCTTTGGCAGCCTCCGGGTTGTAAGCATCAACCACGGAAAGATTTCTCCCGGCAGTCCCATGCTCATAGCCGGCCTCTAAGCCTTCCTGCATGCCAAAGTCAACAGCCCGGCCCAAAACGTGACCCAGAGTGCCCTAATACTCTGGAGATTTTAAACATTTGAGGAAAGCAAGTTGTATATCATGAGTCAGAAGCCACTTTTTTCCGGCCAAAGTAGTCAAGTAGGCGGGATAAAATTCCCCCTCCAGATGGCCGGAGACATCCATTACGTGCGTCTTAAGCTCGGCCACACGGTTGAACAGCTCCTGGGCCTGCTCTTCCTGCTGAATCTCCATTATTTCCTTAAAATCCTGAAAACTGGCATGCAGAGAAGAAACCTACAAAAAACAAGAAAACTTATAAAAAATACACAAAAATACATGCAGAATAAAAGGTATGGACATACCTCAGAGGCGAGCCTATCTCACTCAGACACCAAGGAAATAATCTTGTCCCCGGCCTCGGCACAGGCCACCTTAGCATCATCCAGTGTGGACGCGAGGCAAACGGCACGAGAGTTAAGCAAGGAGATGTCATGATCCTTCTGAGTGACAGTCACCTTGAGCACCGACACCTCCGCAATCAAAGCAGATTTCTCTCCGGACAATGAAGAAACTTGATCACGGAGGCGGATAACCTCTGCGGCTTCTGCCTCTTTCTCCGTCAGTTGGGACTTCAACCTGAGAATCTCTAAATCTTTCTCATCCAGCAACCTACCACGTGCAGCATATTTAGCTCTGAGCTTTTCCTTAAGCTCCAATTCATGCTCCGCACGGGACCTCACCTCCGCCCTAAGACACACTTGCCGCGCTGCCCCTACGTTAAACTCCGTATACAGTTGATCGTAGTCCATGGTACGAAGAGCAGAGAAGAAGGCAGGGGGAGCAATGCGGTCCACTAAGATACGGCAAGAAAAACCATCGTCCAACAGTGAATCGTTGGTAATGTTCCACCTAGGGACATACCAACGCTTTGCCTCGGAAGGGTCCAAAGTAGGAGGCTCATAAAAAGAGTCATCAGACCCTTCCAATCCCTCAGGCTGGGAAGGACCAGCCAAGTTCGAATTAACATCCGTTGCAAAATTAGTCACAGCAGCCCTGGTGGAAGTTATGGCGGCAACAGTAGTATCTACCAGAATACCCAAAGTACTAGAGCTATAAAGATAAACAAAAGATTTATGTTAAGAAAAGGTTCAGAAATTCAGTTGGCACTTAAGGATATGTATATATACCTCTCCACAGTAGTATGGATCCGGAGGTTCGTTTGGGCAGAAGAATCCAAAAAACCTTCGCTTTCCTGAGAATAAGGGGAAACGCAGTGAAAGGCAAGCTGTTCCCGGTCCGGCAAACGAGAACCTACTAGTCTAATTTGTTCCAGACCGACAAGAGTTTTACCAGTGGTACCGGAAACGAGGGTAGGGTGATCTACACTCAACTTTTTAGCAGGAAGAACATCGCTCTGCTTCAGCAATTTTTTCTTTTTAACCTTCTTAGGCTGCTCCGTAACAACCACCTTCTCACTTTGCCTCACCGCAGTCGTACCCTCATCCGGGTCCGCCAACTCTAGATAGGCCTCCTCCGGAGCAACATCTTCCTGCCCTTCCTTAGTCGGAGCAGAGACCTCTACAGCCGCAGCAGAACTACTACCTCCAGCGGCGAGAATCACCAGAGGCATAAAGCAATGACGGGTACTCTCCAGCAACGTCACCTGGTCGTCTCCCTTTTGAACCTCCACCGCTTGGACCTTCCGAGGGTCAGCAGTTTTGATAAATTCAAACATGCCCATCTCTGCAAAATAAACATTAAATGATCAGGCTTCATAATGTAAAAGTACCACCACCAAAAAGAAGTAACACCCACCCGATCCGTTAGGATACTCAAAAGCCAGATAAGAATTTTCGTCAAAAGGATAATACGGGCTCAAACCCACAAGGCGAAGCACTCCGGATACCGGTGGAAAGGAGCCTTATGGCTTTCAAGAAGTTTAACGGTTTGCTCTTGACGAGCAGTAAGATGAGGCGCCGAATCCTTTTCTAGGACGCCTCTCGTATACAAAGGGACGAAAATAGGGAATACGCAATAATCAACCCAGAAAAAATGGTCGGCCTAATTTTTAATGGAATCCGGAGGTTTTGGAAAGCAAGTTGGAGCCGAGGTGGAACGCTTAGCAAAAGAAAACAACCCATCGCTATACGAACGGGTGTAGAAGGCGCGGAACACGGTCACTGATGGTGAAAGGTTAAGTACCGCGTCAAAACCTCAAAATGAGACACCCGGGCAGCACCAAAAGGCGACAATTGAGAAATATGAACACGAAAGTATTTGAGAACGGCCATAAAAAAAATTATAACAGAATCCTATAGCCGCAAACGTCAAAGATCCTACTATATACACCTACTTTACCGACTGGAAACTGGGTAGTGGTTTTACCATGCCTTGGGGCAGTGGGATGAACCTCGGCCGGAATATAAAAGTTGTCGCAAAAGCTATCTACCATTTCTTAGGTCATAATAGAATATTTAGCATCAAAGTTAGCCATTTGGGAGGTTGAATGAGGAAAAATGCAAACCTGAAGTCTGAAGAAACTTAAAAAGAAGAAAATGAGGTGCGGACGTATGATAAAGATGAAAAGCTTAAAGAAATCAACAATGGTGGAAAGAAAAGCTGTGGAAAAGGAAACAGTAAAAATAGGATGGGGTATTTATACCCTCGGTGTATTTATATATACCCACAACTAGATGATGACACGTGTAACCCACTCACGTGATCAACGTTTGGGGTTCGCCTACGAAACAGTTAAAAAGCTGTAAATACGTCACATCAGTCAGAAGATAAAAGGACAACATCGGTCCACGTCACCTAAACGTCACCAACTTGATAAGGAAGATTCGCGGAGAAGACATATGACCACGGAAGGCGGCAAATCATTAGCAATGAACCAGAAGTCTAGCACTGATCACCGCACGCGGGACATGGTTCGCAGGCAATATCATACTAGACTGGGGGGACTTGATGACGTATAGTAGGTATACCAAGCCTCCGGGCTTGGGTCACACTGCCACTTGGGCTTCTGGGCCCAACTTAGCAGTCATGGGCCGAAACTAAACCTAATCATGTACTGGTAATGGCCCGGACACAACAAAACGGACGCGGACCTAACTATAGGCTACTTCTGTCGTGGAAAATACACGCATCCGTACACACGATTACTGCGGAACCTTGCCCGACCAGGGACCCACTCTGACCACTAATGAAACAAATGAAATATTATGAAACCTTAATATTTCACTCGCTTATAAAAAAGACCCTCTGACACAATGAACAGTATGATTTTCTCACTCTACATACACACACTTTCTCTCTCTACATGTTTACTTACTTTCACACCGAAGTCTAATCGTGGGGTTCGTCCCCACGGTAAGGCTAACGGTTTTTATTTAATTGTGCAGGAAATCATCTCACCTCTCTTGCTCTAGTACAAGATCTGATACCCAAATCATTCGAAGGCCCGGCCCAACGAAGGATTTGAGCCCTATTTTAAGCCCGACACTTATTTTATACTAACAAGGTTAAAACAAATTAGGTATACTGACTATCTATACCTACTATTGAGTTTGTCCAAATGAATATGAGCTCGGCAACAGTTGATTATATAAATGGGCTTTAGGCCCAATACTCGTAATTATATACATATACTATATTTGGGTTAAAACTATGTCGTTTTGACCATGCTTGCTACAGTAGCTACAGTAACCAGCCATTTGACTTTTTTTTTGTTAAGTAGGCAAATTAAAAAAAAATTTGCTCGGCACAAAATAGAAATTTTTTATACAAAATTACTAATTTATTCAGATCAAAAATTATTCGCGCCATGAGGCCCAACACATAAGCTCATATAAAAAAAACTATTAAACATGAGACCGAAAAAATAAACCCGCTAAAAAAATTGCTCAGCACAAAATACGGAAAAAAAAAATATAGATTTATTCAGATAAAAAAATACCCACGACATTACGCCCGCCCAACACATAAGCTCATATAAAAAAAACTATTAAACATAAGACCGAAAAAATAAACCCGCACAAAATAAAAAATATAAAAAAATTGCTCAGCACAAAATAGGAAAAAAATATAGATTTATTCAGATCAAAAAATACCCACGACATGACGCCCAACACATAAGCCCATATAAAAAAACTATTAAACATGAGACCGAAAAAATAAACCCGCACAAAATAAAAAAATTGCTCAGCACAGTAAAAAATTTGAGGAGAGTTATATTGGATACCAAAAAAGGTTGGATACTAGGGGACTCATCCACATCATCCATCTAAAAAGAAATCAATGGTTGTGATTAAAAGCATTTAATTATTTCACCTATTTTTTAAAATTTAAATATCTCATAAACCGTTAATCGTTAAGCAAAAAAAATATACCATCACGACGAGCATTTAATTATCTTTCTATAGATATCCACTTTGATATACTTTCGACAAAAAAAAAATTACGTTTTTTTCACGTCTTTTTCATCTTTTTCCCACGTTTTTTTTCAGATTTTTCACGTTTTTCACTTTTTTTTTACGTTTTTCACTTTTTTTTACGTTTTTCACCTTTTTTTTTACGTTTTTTCGTGAAAAAGTTTTTTTTCGTTTTTTCCGTTTTTCACCTTTTTTCTCGTTTTTTTTCCGTTGTTGAAATTTGCATTAAAAATCATATATGATATAACACTAATATTATGATTTAACACTAAAATTAAATATCATATATGACATAGCACTAATATCATATATGATATAACACTATCATATATGATATAACAGTATCATATATGATTTAACACTAACATCATATATAATTTAACAGTAAATCTAAATATCATATATGATTCTCATGCAAGTTTCAACGAGAAAAAGTCAAAAAAAATGTGAAAAAACGTGAAAAAACAGAATTTTTTTTTGTCGAAAGTATATCAAAGCGAGAAAACGTGAAAAACGTGGAAAAAAGTGAAAAGGGTGAAAAAACCGTGAAAAAAAGGTGAAAAACGTGACAAAAACTTGAAATTTTTTTTTTGTCGAAAGTATATCAAAGTAGATATCTATAGAAAGATAATTAAATCCTCATCGTGATGGTATATTTTTTTTCGCTTGACGATTAACGGTTTGAGAGATATTAATATTTGAAAGAAAAGATTGAAAATAATTTTGGGTTTAATCTTATCCATTAGATTAAGATGAAGATAAAGGGTGGAGATTGGTCCCTTAGTATCCACAAAAAACTTTGTATCCAAATGAACCTAAATCAAAAAATTTATATAAAATTTTTCCAAATGAATGCAAGTTTGAAATACACGATTATGATATTTTTGGTTACCATTAACTGGTAAATATTTAAAAAAGTTATATAACAAGAGTATTAAATGAATAATTAGGGTGTTCTCCTAATTAGGTGATAATTTTTTTATGTTAATTTCATAATTTGCATTAAACGAAAAGGGAAAAAGAAACGAGAGACCCTCAACCAAAACATAAATGGACCACGTAACCATGATTGTATCTTGAGGAAAACGAAAGGAGACAACAAGATTTGCAGTTTTATTAGTACGAGTACCTAATGAAATGCTAAAGTTTTAAATGATCACATTTTTTCTTAAATTAAAGTACCAAACTTTCCCTATAACTAGATTTATGGTTCTAAACTTTGAATATGAACCGGTTTCGTAAGTATTATTATGTGTATCGAATACTTGATGCCAATATAGTAGTGAGTTTAGAGAATCACATATTATGTCACAAATGGGCTTAAAATGGGACATGTGAACTTTTTTCTTCTTCCGGATGTAAAGTGTGTGTGTATCGATTAAACAATAGCATGTTCAAAGCACATAGTATGTATGTATTATGTAATCCGGATGTAACACCTTTCGAGATTTGTCGTTCGATTATTTCGTTTTTACATCCTCTTTAAAATTACTTTACACTTTATGTTTGATGAAAATTGTGATAAAATGTAATCTTCTACAATGTCAACAAAATAGTCTAACTCATGGGAGAAACATAAGCCCAAAAGTCG
>BQNB010065174.1:477-2977 GCA_026074375.1 Tanacetum coccineum | reverse complement strand
AAGCATCCTTATCAAATTCCCCAAATGTTGAAAAATCAAATGGGATGAACTTGTATCTGTTGTCCGCACATTTGATCTCATACCTCCTCATTTTCTTTTCCACAGCATTGTGCAAGGCTACCCCAGGGGCATAGGAATTCACCCCCGTACCCGCAAAGGAAGAGATACTAGTCACATCCACACACGCGTCTTTACCTTGGATCCAGTTAAATAGCAAAAGGTTTACTGGTCGTAGATCCTTCCCATCCTCTGAGAGGAAACCCATTAGAGTCTCCTTACGCACCATGATCCCAACTTTAGAACACATATCAACAAGAATATCATGCACCAGATTATGCCTAAACATCACACCCACCTTACTAGAACAATGGACCGCATGGTCTCCCTATTGGTCCATCTGATGCACATTACAACTCGGGCAAAGGCTACCTTCAGAGAACATAGGTATTGTAAGCATATACCACAACACAGAGCATAATTGATGATGGTTCATCCTCTGCCCCAAGCCATAAATAGGGATGGTGAAAAGGAAATCTTGTGCGTGCGAGGAGCGTATGCAACTAAGAATAGCCACCTGCTGTGGACTTAGCGAGTACCTAGGAACAAAGTCTTTCTCAATGACACTATTCATCCATGTCAGAAACAATTGGCAAACATCATATCTGAGAGCTAAATGTCTGGTAAAAATTATCCTTATTGGGAATGAATTTTACAAAAAGTTTAACAAAAAGTTTTGCAAAAATTATCCCTCTAAGGATGTAAAGGCCGCACATCTGACATCTCAAAGATGATACTTGTCAATATTTTTTGACAAAGATGATTAGTGTCACACTTGACAAACCACAAAGATGAATTTTGTAATTTACTCTTACTCTTATTATTATTATTATTATTATTATTTTAATTATAAACATCACTTTATTAGAAATTCATAGGATTTACAAAAAAATAGAGGGGAGCCGAGATACTATCTGAGCCCCCACTCAATTAGCTATGGAGAAACTAATCCTATTAAAAATATGAATAGCCACACGTGCCCTAATGTCCTGAGTAATGGAGAACTCCCAGATGTGCTTCAGTAAGGTAACCACGCCTTCCTCTAATTCCCCCAATGACGAGAAAGAGAAGGAGAGAAACCCATATCCAATAGCCGCACACTTATCCATATATTTACCTCGTTTACGTTGTGTAGCATCAATTACAGCCCGACAGGGTACGAAATTAACCATCCCGGTTTACGTCAAATGTGAAGATACAGTCAGATCCACACACACATCAAGTCCTCTATCCCACGAGTAAAGTAACATATCTGCTGGACTTAATGGTTTGTCACGCCCCCCATCCAACCCGATATCAACTTCCTTACCAGATGAAATCCCAAAATGATAACATATGTCGACAAGGGTATCGCGCACAGCGTTATGACAATGTTTAATACCAATAATCCCAGTACATGATACATCATGGTCTCTATAAATATCCCCTGCAAAGACATTTGAACAAGCTGAACAATGCCTCGAACCAGAAAATAAGGGGATATCTAAACGATCACACAAAACACAACAATAAGTTTTACCATTCATAGTTTGTACCAACCCGAAAATAGGGACCGTCCTAAGCCAGTCAGAGGTATGATCCTCCCTTTTAAAAGTCCACAAGGCCACCTGTCGAGGAGATAAAGAAAATGTGGACTCTGCATTTTTAGTAACCCGTATGAAATATATATCTGCCATTTTTTTCATGAGTTTGGGGGCAACGATCTCATTTGGATTACTCAAAAGGTCAGTCTTCATAGATGAATTGAACACAGACATGGCGTCATCAAAAATAGGCACGGGAGAAACAATACTAGTATGCCGAAGGAGCTTAGTCTGCAAGTCAGCAGACTCTAATCGTGAAGCAAGAAAGGCATAATTTAAAACATCACCCACAAAATAGACACCAAGCCCCCCAAATGCAAAAGGTAAGGTGGTAAGTCTCCATTTTCAGTCACCAAATCCTGGTCCAGAAACAGTGACAATACGCCCTAGAGAAGAACGAAGAGCCACGTCAAAAGAACGTTGAGCAGACTTAAAGAAACTGGGAGGGCATGTGCGCATAGTAAAATATAGTCTGGAAATACCCGTACAAGAATTAAGAAGCAATAACTCGCATTGAGGATCATTAATCTTAGCAAGAGCATCCATAAGCCTAATGGTTTTTCTCAATCTCTTCATCACAAGCTCATTACAAAAATCAAAATCCACACTAGCGGGCCTACAAAATAATTTAACACCATGCAAGGGTCGAGCAATATTAGGTGGAAAAATACATGCAAGACTGTTTCGAGGGTCTTCTTTTAGCTAAAAAGCTTCAGTTTTATCAACGTTGAGATGCAAGCCACACCTCTACCCATCCTTCATAATTAACTCTAAAATCTTCCCAACAATCATAGTATCTCCAACAATAGTACCATCCTCATTATTATTATTATTATTATTATTATTATTATTATTTATTA
>BQNB010065173.1:0-35034 GCA_026074375.1 Tanacetum coccineum | reverse complement strand
GAAGAAGAAGCGGTATTCATTTGGAAAAAACTAGCCATCATATTCTTAAGCTTATTGGTTTGATTTAACATTGAAGTTTGTGTTAATACAAATAAACCGGTTTTAAACAAAACATTTTACAATCAACTTAGACTAAGGTTTTATTAATGACAAAACATAACAAACCTCTTATTATCTTACAAACATGATTTCTTTACTATCTCCCATCTTTGTAGAAAAACACATGCAACTTGAAAAAGCATACAAATTCTTTTAAAACCCTAACTTTACACAAAATCATCTTACACTTATTTTCTCATTAAGGAAAATCTCATAAGATTACACAAGATATCTCAAGATTTTGCAAATCAAAATTTGGATTTAGTTACTGTTTGCCGGTGCCCTTAGTTTTGCAAGCCAGCGCCATTGGTAAACAGCACCAGAAGAACCGGCCTATAGTAAAATATTTGGCTATAAATACCAAGCCATTTCTCATGTTTTTACATACCTTTCTCATCTAATCTTCTCTCTAATCAACTGATCTCTCTCTCTCTTTCTAGCATCTCTTCTTCTAATTCTTGTGTAGGTAATTCACTTCAAGAAAGAAATGGCCAAATACGCGAAAGTTTCAAGCACACATCAAAAGTGTCTTGATCTTGATTCTTCTTCTTACTTCTTTCAAAAGATCATCTTGCTGTGATTAATTGTTGTATTGTTAGTTGTACATCAAGTATAGTTGTGTTATCATTGATTCTCGTGTGTGAGAAATTCGGTGATCATCTTTGTAACCTATAGAAGTGTATCATCGTTGTGAAGGCTTCTCCGCCAAGTAAACGGAGCTCGGTGACTAGTGTTTAACAAACTCTCGAGTAGGTAACTCGAGGAGTGGAGTAAGGCAAGAAAGGTGTCCTTATAGCCGAACCACTATAAATACTTATGTCCCTGTGATCTCTTTCTATACTCTATCTTTTCTTTACTTTTACATCTCTTACTTATTAATTGTCAAACATCAATATCTAGATCACTTCACAAAAAGATTCAAAAGTGTTAAACAAATCTAAAAAGATTTAAAAATCTTGGAAAACAAAAGTCCGTTCAAACAAATCTTACCAAAAATGATTTTTTAAAAATCTTTGGACAAAACAAAAAAAAAAAATATTCAACCTCCCTTAACCCCCCTTTCCCCCCTCGTTCTTCCCCCCTTCCCCCCCCTACTCAGTTTTCATCCCCCTTAAATGTAAGCCCGGTTTGATAAAAAAACTCACCCCCTTCTAGTTTTCCATATCCCCCTTAAAATGTAGCCCCGTTAGATACAAAACCTTTCTTAATTATTTATACAATGTGTAGAAAACGCCCGTTAGATGTTATAAATTTGAAAAAGTACTCTCCCCCTTAATCAATGACCCGTTTTCTATTCAAAGAGCAGTAATCGTTGATTAAGTGTCAAATTTTGTGAAATTCAAGTTTGATTGATTTTCAAACAATACATTTCCACCATTTGAAACACAACTAATTTTCTGAAGAATCATAGACGGAAAATTATTTGGATAAAAAGAAGACTTCTCTTCTTGATCAAGAAATAATGCACTGAAGCGTACATTAGATCGAGGTTGCATGGATATAAAGTAATCCATGCCCGGGAGAACTTAATCACCCGTTGTTAGGAACATCCATCTTTTTGGCGACATGCTTTCCTCAATTTGAAAACCGAGTTACAATCCGAAATAACTACAAGCCATAAAGACATGTTTTGAAAAGTTTGAACTTCCGTTCGAGCTTCATTTAAAGACCCGTGCCATTATTGAATGACATTTCTAGGTCCATAAATGTTATCGATAAACAGAAGATATGTCTTGAAAAACTATTTTTGGTATTTTCAAATTTCTGATTTTTATGGTTTTTGTTGGTTTTATATTTTTGTATTTGCTTTTTGGTTTGAGTATGTACATATTTACATAGGATACTTGAAGTAAATCCGTTACTCATCCTTATCATCCTGAAGACATTTGAGTGTCTCTGGCTTCATACTCTTCATGCCAAGCCTTGGGAGAATAAATTCAAATCTCTCTCTCGGCAATGCCTTAGTGAATATATCCGCCAGTTGATACTCTGTCCTCATAAAATATAACTCAACCACTCCCTTCTCTACTTGTTCTCTAATGAAATGATGTCTGATGTCGATGTGTTTAGCCTTGGAGTGCTGGACGTTGTTGCAGCCGAGGGCAATGACACTCTTGTTGTCACAATACAAAGGGACGTGATTATATGTAAAGCCATAATTGAACAATTGAGGCCTCATCCATAGGATTTGGGTACATCATCCAGATATAGCTATGTATTCAGCCTCTGTTGAAGAGATAGACGTGCTGGTTTGCTTCTTTGATGACCAGCTTACTAATTTATCACCAAGTAACTGAGCACTGCCAGATGTGCTTCTTCGAGTGTCTTAACAAGCTGCATGATCTACATCTGCGTATGATGTTAGTGCCATGGTGGTGTCTTTCGGATACCAAAGCCCCATGTTGATGGTTCATTGAATATACCGAAAGATCCGCTTAACTGCTTCCAGGTGCTTTTTAGTGGGCTTAGATTGATATCTAGCACACATGCACACAGCAAATACCAGGTCAGGTCTACTGGCTGTGAGATACATATTCATCAAAGTCAAGACCTTCCTCTTGACGAAATCCTTTTGCTACTACACGTGCCTTGTTTTTCAACATATCACCATACTCGTTGAGTTTCACCTTATAGATCCACTTGAGAGCAATAATTTTGGCAAAGTCCGGAGGAGGCACTAGTTCCCATACGTCCAGTCAATCAAATTCATGGATTTCATCTTGCATTGCTTGAAACCATCAGTCTTTAGTAACCGCTGATTGGAAGTTTTTTGGTTCAACTTTCGACAGTACAGAATTGTAGAAGCACCACAAGGAATCGGTTGCAAGCTGTTTCCTTGTAGATACTGGTCGAGAAGGATTTCCAATAATGTTATCAATTAGGTGAGAGTCGGTCTACTTTCATAGATGTTCATGAGGTTGAGTGGAGTGATTCGGTTTAGCTATCGAGATTACCCCAGATGATGATGCTTTAGAGCTCGGTTCTGGAGCAAAGACATTAACAAAGGGTTCAGGATTAGCCGAAGCAAAAGGATTTACTTCAACAGAATGCTCAGCTGCAACACCAATATGCACAGCAGAAGATTGATTATCCTTAGATGAGGGTGAATAACTTTCCAGGGGTGCATCCGAATTAACGGAGATGGATACCGATGGATCGGTTTGATTGACTAGAACTTGAGCTGTAGGAGTAGGTGGTACCAGTCTAGCAGTAGGTGGATTCTCAAAATATCCATCAAACATCAGCTGGAACAGAGTCTCTAATTCATTAGTGGTAGGGGGTACATAAGGTATGGCAGGAGCAAGATTAGGTACGAGCCCTGAACTTATAGGTCCAGGCATCAAAAGGTTAGGAGCAGGTCCTGTACTAGAGTGTACAGGAGCCGTTTGCCTAGTCAGCTCAACGTATGTAACGTGAATAGTTTCCATCATTTGCCGAGTACGTTTGTTGTAGATTCGGTAACCCTTCCTGTTTGGTGCGTAACCGACAAAGAACCCAATGTTTGCTTTAGCTTTCAATTTACCAAGATCTTCATTGTCGTTTGTTGGGTATCAGAGAGCCCCAAAAACACAAAGAAACAAAAGATCCGGTTTCTTGTCATGCACAAGTTCATATGGGGTTTTATCATGAAGAGTATGTATGAGGGATCGGTTTTTGGGGTAACAGACAGTAGCCACAACTTTTACCCAAAGAAACAATGGAGCTTTAGAGAAGATCAGCATAGTCCTTGCAGCTTCAACAAAAGTGCGGTTTCGTCGTTCGACAATGCTATTTTGTTGAGGAGTTCTCAGAACGGTCTTCTCGTGGGTAATGCCAATGCTTTCATAATAATCAGATAAGTCTTTAATAATAAATTCGGTACCATTATCAGTCTGTATGAACCTGACAGTTTTGTTGAGACCAATTTGAAGTTGTTTTAACAGGTTGATTACGAAAGCGGGAGTTTTGTCCTTAGATCTCAAAAACTTCACCCATGTAAACCTGGAGTAATCATCGACTATTACTAGAATGTATTTCTTCCCATTAATACTATGCACTCTCAGCGGACCGCATAAATCCATGTGAAGGGTGTGTAGAACTTCCATAATGGTGTTAATCGTCTTGGGTTTGTGGGTAGCATTCCTGTTCTTTCCAAGTTGGCATGCGGAACATAGATGATCTTTTTCAAACTTCAACCGAGGTAAGCCTCTAACAAGATCTTTACGAGCAAGATCATTTATAAAGTACCAAAGTTTAAGTGATTCAAACGACGATGCCACAACCAGGACTTGTTCTTTGAGGCTTTAGACGGTAAGAAAATAGGAGAGGACCTCATCATGTCTTCAACAGAAATGGTGTATAAGTTCGTGCCACGACTTCCTTTAATAAGGTCGACACCATCTAAGTCTTTGACGAAACACGTGTGCTTTCTGAAGGCAACTTCAAGATTTGAATCACAAAATTGACCGACAGAGAAAAGGTTGTGTCCAAGTCCTTCTACATAATATACCCTAGAAATTTCACTGTCACCAATGACATAATCTCTATAACCCATAATTGCACCAAAATGATCGTTTTTGAATAGAACAGTCCCGATAAACCTTTTCACAAAATTCTTGAGCCGTGAGCGATCTCTAGTCATATGTTTTGAGCAGCCTGAGTCCAAACACCAGAGAACGATATGTACAACATGCATTAGAACAAAGGCGAAAATGGAGATTTGAATACATTGGATCCCCAATTGCAGTTGGGGTCCGGTTGGTTATTGTAAGCAAGATTATATGCTACAAGAGGAATAGTTTCCTGTGGATCAGCTAGCATACAGTCACTCTTAAGAGCAGTAGACCTAACTAAAGGGCAATGTATTTCTAACAGGAGAATTATACCAGTGGGCTTCCATTGTTTTGTAGGCAAGACTTTTTCCTAGTTAAAGGGCACTGATCTCCTAAAGGTAATAATCTGCCAGTGGTCCGCCACTGATGACCAATAGTGGTAAAAAAATTCCTTGTGGCTTGCCAAACTTGCTTAACCCGCCAAAATTTAGTGGAAGGGGATTGCTTAATAAACACCTCAGAACGCACAACACATTGATCATGATTAACAGAAATTAAGCATTTGTTACAAGTTTTGCAAGAAGTATTAGAATTCGAATTAATTACAGTACGCTTATAGCTAATACTCGAATCAACATGATTCTTTTGTTTTTCATTCGACTTATTCATCCTAGAATGGGCTTCTACTTGCTTCAAGGCACTTTTAGCTGGCAAGGTCATATCTTTCTTTGTATTGCTCCTAGGCTTTGACCCGCTAGCTACAGAGGCACGTTTTACTCCTGTAGAGGGAATTCTAGGTGCATTAGGCGAATTTATTTTTTGGTGCTCAACTTGTGCTGGTGTGTTATGAGTTGAGGTTTCATATGGTTCGACAAAAGTAACTCGCTTTTTCCTAAGTAAAGTGGTAGAGGCATTCTGTTTATCGCGAGGGTTGAAGTCTTTCGAACACGTGCCAATTACATGTTCTAACAGCTCCTGAGAGTGTTTAGTGTAACAACAAGCAGAAGCAAGTGAGATATCTAATGGTCTTTCTACCTTAGCTTCTTCCACTATTTCGCAAAGGGTTTCTACACTTTCCTTAAGGCGTTTGATATAGTATAGATGCATTTCTCGATTGTTCTTGTGGCAAGGGGGAATTGGTTCAACATCTATAGGATATCTACTAGGAGCGAGCACTTTAGGTTTACCATCAGATATAGTGACACATTTGGAGTTTTCTTTAAGTTGAGCCTTAAGGTTTTCAATTTCTGTTAACAAATAGTTTTTTTGGTCAATAGTTTTGGCACTCGTTAATTTAATTGAATCATACAATTCTTTATAATGCTGCTAAACTTTTGCAATTTCTGCCCTAAAGCGTTCATTGAGATCGTGAAGGGCATTGAGTTTTGCAGTTAAATCTTTGTTCTGAGAAACTAAGGCCTTAAGGTCAGAAATGGGATCTGCATCACTATTTTTCTTTGTTAAGCGAGAAATTTTCTCCAAGAATTCACGAATCGTATTGCCTCGACTTTCAATTTGTTCATTTAGTTGCCCGATCACAAACAGTAAGTCAAATGAAGGAGCATCCGAAGATGTCACTGGTTTTATGGTTCCAAAACATTCTTTGAGATGTTGATATTTTAACTGTAAGTTGAAGTGTTCAACTTCAAGTTTGGAAAAATGTTTGATCAGTGAGTCGTGATCATCATTTTGAATCTTGTTTCTTAGATTAATATTTTTAGATTCAAAGTCGGCAATACGTTTTTGAGCGGTAGAGAAGGCATCATGCATGTCAGAAAATCTAGATACATTTATCACCGAATCAGTTATAGTATAAAACACATCTTTGGACAAGCATTCAGCAATTAAATTCACATTTGCGATGAGAAGGTTTTTCCGTTCAATCTCACTACTCTTTAAATCAATCTCATTCTGGTCCACCTCGGCTTCTAAATTTTCAAAAACAACTTTCATTGCTCTAACTTCAGTGACAAGAGATTTTTGAACTCCGTCAAAATGTTCTTTGAGTAGATTGAAAAATGGAATGACCTTGGTTAAGTAACACCGTTTTGTTTATTCAAAACCCCTTTCCCCTTCAGTTATACTCGTTGGTGTGATACGCTTGTTACAAGTTTTCTCAAAATCCCAAAATAGTTGAGTAATTACATACAGACCAATATTTACTTGACTTGTAGTTGGAAGCGTTCGAGGGACCAGATAGACATGTGTATTTGGAGGATACACAGTCGCGGGTGGTAGAACAGGCAGGGGTGGGGTATTTTCTTTTAGCTCTTCGGCCTTTCATTTTTCCAGATCTAAGGACCAAAATGCTTGCTCAGGTGTCAGCTGAGTCTGAGGGGTGAATGTGGCCATAAAGTTTTCTTTTAAGTAATTAAGGGGTAAAATTTTAACTCTCTTTTCCACACATACAGAGCCATTCACTTTCTTATGCATTTTAATTCTTGTATTCTCAGCTAACTCTAGGTCTTCCGCAGATGAGGGAACAATGACAGGTACATAATGTGTCTTAAGAAGTTCTTTACCATCATATAGTACCGGTTGGGCCTTTTTGGCCTGTTTGAGGTAAAAAGGGTTCTAGGCACCTATTGCTGTTTTAGTCTTTTGGTCATACACCTTTGTAGGATTTAGCATCATGTGGACAATTTGAATGGATTGATCTTGTGAGTGTAACTTATTCTCAAGTTTATCATTTAAGTGTTTCAGATTGGAAAAATTAGTCAGGAAGTTTTTTTCTTTCTGTTTAAACTCTTGTTTCAAAACAGTTACAATTTCTTCAATTATCTTGTTGTTTTCCATAGTTGAATTAAGTTGCAACTTGACAGAATGAAGTTCCTTTTTAAGATATTCTTCCGTTTTATTACGATTTTGAATAAGCATACGTATTTGATCATCCATTCTTTGTTCACGTTTAGTCAGTTCAAACTTAGCACGTTGTTCATAAATAGCAACTTGTTCCTTATATATCTTAAGTTTAGTGGCTATATGGTCATGAAGAATGTACGCATCATTATTAAACAACACACATGCATCATTTAGAGCATAAGATGCACACCTTGGTACAACAGAAACATTATTGACCGACAAATATTGTTCATATAGAATAACATTACTATTACCCATATCGACAGTAGTTGAGTCAATAACATATGCATGTTGTACTTCATTATGAATCTCATGTCTGTCCTGATTAGTAACATTATGATCAATAGCATTTTCAGAATACGCACCTTAGATAAGGTTGATGCATTAGATGGACCAACTTGTAGATTGGCTGGCCTGGCTGAGGACAAATTGGCCATGAATATAGATTGAGCAGTCGGTTCATCATCAACATCTGAATCGAAAGCGTCACATTCATCTGCCTAAAAAATGTTGTCCTCATTCAGAGCTAAGTCTTGGACTTGTTGATTATCGACATCTACATCAAAATTGTTAGCCTGTTCACCAGCCAGAAAGAGTAGTTCTTCTTCATCCAGCACTGCACCATTCTCTTGAGCTTGCATCAGCAGCATCTTGTCCTTGAAATAATCAAAATTCTATGGACGCTTTGGCTGAGTACAGTTCCGTGCAATATGTCCAAGCCCATTACAGTTATAACACTTGATCAGTTTTCCTTGACCTGCATTGGCATTCCCAGCTCTATTATGTGCTCCCCCATTGCCTGCCGCACCATTCCCCCGAGCAAAATACCTCTGATTCTGATTCTGATTCTGTCGTCCTTGAACATTTTGAACCATGATTGTTCCATCCTGAACTGTTTCTTGATTGCGGGTGTTAGATGAGGTTCGAAGTTGATTGTTTGTCTGAGGAAGTGTTGCTCTGAAGGATTGGGCAAGGAGTGCCATTTGTTTGGTGAGGTTGTCAAGTATTTCATCAGTTTGGGTGGATCCAAAATCAATTTGTGATGTTTTAGGAAATTGTGGATGCTGAAGTGATTGAATGTGTAGTGATTGAAGTGCTGCTGATGAAGAGGGATATTGATGAGATTGGACATGTGACGATTAGGCATAGGGTTGAACAGTTGATACAAATGCAAGTTGATCATTAGTGGTTGGAGTGATTCTTTCAATAATCAGTCGATCTTGTGCAGCATGCTTCTCATGTTGTTTTAAGTATGCGTATAGCTATTCATGATTTGTCTCTTTCAGACCTTTGTTGAGTTTAACGGCTGTTACAAACCTATCCCATTCAGGTGACATGTTGTTCACAAACTTGGAGTTTAGCTGAATGTTAGGCATTGTCATTCTGATATTCCTCATGTCATTGACCAGCTTGTGAAATCGAACATAGTACTCATTGATGTTTTCACCTGGAAGCATCTTGAACCGCTCAAATTCATCGTACAACTGAGATTCTCTGTCTTCTTTGGTGAGCTCAGAACCTGTGAGAAGCATTTTGACGTTGTCCCAAATTGCTTTTGCATCAATGTTGTGATTGATGAGCTTGTAGATGTCTTTGGATAATCCTTGAAGCACAATATTGGTTGCACGGACATCTGCATCGTATCGTTTCTTCTCATTGTCACTAAGATCATCATAAGTACGAGGCCTTTCTGGTCCAAGAAGAACACCTCCCTCAGGGGTAGTTCCAAGTGTATTCCTTGTGGTACCAAGCTCAAATGGTCCTTGATCAATTGACTGAAGAATGTGCAATCCATTTTTTTTTCATCTACAGTACAATCGGATTCGTTGAGACCATGATTCGTAATCAGTCCTATCGAGCATAGGAGGTCGGGTATCGGAACCGGCTGCTTGAATATCATCTGAATTACTAGACATGATTGATTAGTTGTATTATGATAAACTTTGGATCGGTACAATGATTAGTGATTGTATGTTAAAAGTGGTGATTGATTGTTAGATTAGGTGATATGTTGTTTAGGTATGGTTTGGTTTGGTTGAAGAATAAGGTAGATAAATCGCAGTGAAGATCCTTAGACAAATCTCAAGTTGTTAGAGACAAAACGCAGAGCAGAAGAAATTTTGCCAGAGTTTTCTTCCACCAAAACGCAGTGTAGATCTTCAAAGGTAGACAAAACTCAAGAAGCAAATCGCAGTGAAGAACTTTAGACAGAACGCAGCCAATGCTTGAGACAAAACGCAACCAAGAAATGAAATAGACAGAGTCTCTCCTAGGCAAAACGCAATAAGGGTCTTCAATTAGGCAAATCGCAGAAGCAAATCGCAACCTGTAATAAACCAAAACGCAGAACTAAAACGCAAGAAGCAAAACGCAACCAAGAAATTGCCGGTGAGACAAAACGTAGTGATGAAAAATACGACTTTTTCCACCTAAAAACACCTAAAAATCACCCTTTTGAACGTTTTTGCTTGGTTTCTTTTGCACAACTTGATCCTAGAAGGTTATAACAACAATAAAAACACTAACTTTAACACCACAAACGTGAGAATCAAAGAGTGTCAAGAATAAGACCATAAACCTTCAAAAACCAAACTTTTGATCTAAACTAACCAAGAAAACGCACACACAATCTATCTAATCATCCCATGAGCTCTGATACCAATTATAGAATATTGGATATTATAACACAAGGTAGGATTAGAGACTTGACCGATTTCTAGAGAGTGAAAGGAAGAATTCTAGTAAGAGAAAAACACCTTTAGTGTGTGTATTATCAAATGAATAACCAACCCCTTCCCATGACTGGAAAGGGGGTATAAATACAAGTGTTTAGTGCCCCTAAGTGGGCTATGGAGTGGGCTAACATGTGGGTAAAGACCTGGCCCAACACCATAAGTCATACGGTAATTAAACGATTAATATTAAGGCTACGAGCTAACCTATGCTAGACATTACACGGGGTGACCGAGTCTTTTACATGGATTTTCATAATCCTAACAGTATCTAGATTAGGGGTGTAACTATGGACCTTTGATAGCATGTGTTGCTACGTTGGTACCTTATCTATTGCATGTATTCACTGTCATATTGCACAATTGTCCACCTTTTGAACTATGGCACAACAACTGGGTTGTTATCAAACCTACGAGCTCACCAACTTTATGTTAACCTTTTCGAGTATCATTTTCAGGTGTGTTGCGAACTAAGGTAAATCGGGAGGAATAGGAACTAAAGACGTACCCGTGAGGGGTGTTATCTTGAGACTTACATATTTTGGATCTAAAATGTAAATTGGTGAACAATTGTAAATTTAAAACTTTGTAAACTTTGTACGCTGTGATCTTGTAATTTTTGCGATGAAAATATATCGTCGCATCCTGTGTTTCCGCCGTTGTCAGGGTGTGATAGATTGGTATCAAAGCCAATGTTATAGAGAATACCCGTATTTCTAAAATAAAAACGCTACTATAACCAAAATCAAGTTTTCGTAAAAACCTTGAACATGACGAAAGTTGATTAGCCTGACGATTTCGGAGTAGTTCCTAAATTATGCATAGCCTAATCAACTATGTTTAATTCACGAAGGACCACGAAATAATAGGGGTAATCTCCTTAAGTTATGTTGAAGGGGGGAAGTATGGGATACTAAGACCTCCTAAAAATAATTTGACCTTAAACATATATACTGCAGAGTATGTACCTTCACTTTGTGTTGTTACATGAAATTGATTACTAGTGTTGAGATCTAGATTATCATTGGTTGCCTAGTGTTTGCCATGCTACCTTAGTTTTATTGCATGTGCCCTGATATGCTTGTTCTGTTATCTGATATTGCTAGTGCTACTTTTTCATATCGTAGTATTCCGATATATCTATTATATATATAAGATATATATATATATATATATATATATAAAACATAACTATATATATATATATATATATATATATATATATATATATGTATATATACACGATTACGAACACCTAATTTCAAAACATTATGTTGGATACTATATGTAAGCAGAGTTATGTTGATAATTTGAGTAATGTTATTTTATGGGAGAACTAATACCCTTATCGTGTTATCACATGCCATGTCTACCCCAACTCACATTGATTCAGAGACTATCTCTCAGACCGACAGAGCTTGAAGCTCCCGAGTGCCTATCCCATTATCTGATGACCCTTATACGGCAGTTAGGCAGTCTTACTTAGCTACTATTACGGACTCTGAATCCGAACCTCTGTAAGATTCTAGGGAGATAGATATTCCCCAACCAATACCTATTGCACCATTACCCGTTCCACCATCAGATGATCCTTACCTGATAGTTAGACAGGCTAATACACCTGCCACTATAGACACCGAGTCTGAGCCAGATGAGGCTCCCTCAGAGACAGAGGAGTTTGAGGCTTCTGAGCCATCTAATACTAGGATCACCTCATCACACTCTACAGCTTCATCAGACTTCACCACACCATTATCCTCTGATCACCCACTTGCTCAAACATCACCTGCCCTGACCTGAGTTTCATACTATCAAAATACCACACGTATGGCGGTACGTACTCAGCCGACCTTATCCCTAGGCATGTCAGCCCCAATAGCGGAGGCAGCTTCTTTGTCTCCCTTTTCATTTCGTAAGAGGTATAGATCCTCTTACGAAACACCATCACCATCATCATCTCTGACCCTTCCCATACGGAAGAGGTATCGGGGTACATCAAAGCTTGTAGAGAATATTAAGGATGAGAGTTCGGATACATATACTAAGGGAGAGGGTTCAGAGGATGAGGGTCCTGGTTCAAAGGACGAGGGTCCTGGTTTAGAGGACGAGGGTCGTGGTTCAGGGGAGGAAGAGGAGGTTGCACCTGAGGGTCAGCAGCAGGCAGTCCCGGTTGTGGATACAGCCGCAGATGAGCCTTTGGGTCTTGGTTATAGAGCGTTGAGACGTCGTGAGTTGGCACTAGGAGAGGGCTTGGAGCCTAGTACATTTGAGATAGGATAAAGTTCTAGGTCTATGTCAGAGCAGCATAAGGTAGAGGAGACTCTTACACCTAGGCCACAGGTTCGTGCTACATGGGTAAATCCTGTGGATATCACCGTTAATACAAACATTTTGATCGATGTACCACCAGTTCGTGTACCTATTCAGACACCACCCTCACTCGAGTGGTCATCCGGTTCTTTATCAGTTTCACCATCATCCCCAGCAGTTCCTACCTTAGTAGCTTCACCAGTGATTACCCCAACAAATACTATAGCACTAGATGAGGGTGAATTCTTAGAGATTGGAGCGCAACTTGAGCTTCACGGGAGCATACTCCATGATCATACACAGCGTTTAGACGTACTACCACCTACATTGTTTGAGGGTTATGATAGGGATCTTAGAGAGTTGTATACTAGGTCGAGGGAGGTTAGGGATGAGATCTTTTCTCAGTGCTACAGGCTTAAGAGCCTGAAGCAGGAGCAGGAGAAGGCTACAGTGACTTTCGGTCCTATATGGAGACCAGTGTTGGCTTTGGAGTTATGGGTAGGACATGTTGACACCCAGAAGGTAGAGATGTGGCAAGCTAGATATGATGATCATAGGTTGATTCATGATTTTTTGGTACAGAACACCATGATGCAGCGTAAGCTTCAGGAGATGAGAGACCGTGTTAACATATTGGAGAGAGAGAGAGGGGAGTCATAGAGGACAGTAGGCCATATGGGATTGGTTAGGACTCAGATCAGCAAGCTATATTTTAGAAAGTAGCTGTCATTTTTATACACAAATTTCCAACTTCGATCGGCCGTAACTTCTTCGTTATTAGGAGTTAGAAGCTCTACCTTATATCAAAACGATCATCTCGGAAAGCTTTATCATATTCTCAAGCCCAAAATTTGATTTCCTAAAATCTCGACCCTCGTTTTGCGTGCCAAACTTTCTGTCCGAATTTACATGTTACAAAACACTATCAAAATCATTTTCTCAATCACCCAATATCATCATCTAGCCTATTCGACGCAAGTATAATCAGATTTCATCACACCCAATAACTCTAAATCGATTAAATCCCAAAAACAAAAATAACACAAGTATTAAAAATACATACAAAATTATGATAAGCAAGATCGGACTCGATCAAGACTCGACTTGTTCTCCTTTTCTTAGTCGCGGCTCGAACTCAATCCAAACACCAAAACCATGCATTTTTCTAATTAAACCGAGCTTCCAAAACACTTATCTACCTTCGATAAACGTCCCTTTTTAATCGAAATGTTTGAAACTAACCCGGATTTTAACTCCAAAAATACTCATTGCATGTGTTATTTTGTTGCGTAGATATGTAGGAAATGAAGAGAGGATTCGGAAAATATAGGTTGATCATTGTGCATGTGACTTTTTCCGGCGACACGGCGGTTTCCGGTGACCGAAAAACTTTTCCGGTGGTGGTGGAGTGGTGGTGACGAGTCGGAGGACAAGAGAGGGAGGGAGGAAGTGAAAAAAATTTGTAAAAGAATTATATGTGTGTATGTGTTAGTTTATATAGAAAAGAACTTTGGCCTATTAACACATCTAGTCCCTCCTTCTTTTCTTCTTTTAAGTTTTGACACACCACGCTTCTTATTAAATAGAAACCGACTACTTAAGCTCGGGATTTCACTTCCAAGACTATTTTTATTTCCGTCACACTTTTATTAATTTAAAACATTTTATAAAATGCGTATATTTTAAAACGCGAATCCAGCTCAAGACAAGGAACAAATGACGACATTCATAACAATAATAACTTTACGATCTTAAGAATAATAACGAGATGCGTCGAAAATTTTTTTACAATGCTCGAAACGGTTAACGAACACGCGGTCAAACGGTGACTCGCGAAACGTCAAAAATAAAAATTATCAAATTTTCTTCAAAATTATTCGTAATAAAATACGAAAATATTTATTATCGACAAAGAAAAATTCAAATGTCGACGTTCGCTTACGAAAACTCGTAAAATAATTATTATGACGTCGAACTCGCGATCGTCATACGCGTCGTGAAACTCGGGTTGTTACATTCCACCCACCTTAAAGGAGCGCCGTCCTCGGTGCTCGTCCCTTCTTACTCGTCTTATCGTTCGTTCGTGGCACGGTGGCTTCTCGTCATCACGCAGACTCCTACGTTCTTTCAAAATAAATATGCGATACAATATTCGCTCCGACTATTCCGGATGGAAAGTCAACAAAACAAGCGGTAAATTATACCCACAAAATCAAAACAAAATCATAGTAGCTCTTATCAAAAGAGGCAAAAACAAGTTGCGAAAATATCTTCGACAAAACCAAATCACGTCGTTCTAACTTTTATAGTCGCGTTCTTCATAAGGAACAATATACGTCACGGAATATATCCGATTAAAATAATTATTACGTCGTTCTCCCGAGAAATTTTCTAAAATGGATGATCGATCCAAACTTAGTTGGGGATCATATAAACAACAAAACCAAGCGCACCTCGCTTATCAAAACCAAGGCTGAAACTTACGTCGTGAATTAAAATCAAAGTATATGTCGCACTCAAATACGAAATTATACCAATATTCAAAACCGAGAATATGCTTCGTTACCAAAAATCCAAAACATACGTCGCTAACTAAAACCAAGATAGACGTCAATAATCAAATTCGATATATATAATTATATCATTATCCAAATTAAAATACTCATCATTATTCAAAACCAAAATACACATGTCGCCCTTCCGGTCTCGTTCAATAATGCCCCTCCGGTTGCGAAAAATAATCTGAAACACATTAGATCTCCTAATCACCTTACGATATTGTTACACATGCCCACATAATTACATAAGTACCTATTGTACGCTCACCATCATTTTCATGATGACTCGATGAATTGGCCTCATAAAAATGCATTCATCACGCCCACTTTCAACCAAGCATTGGCGATTATTATCACATATCGTATTCGCTTTCCTTTGGAGCTTTTAGCATAATCATTCATTCTGACACCTAGGTTTCTACCCCTCTGGTCACATTTTCCTCATCGTACCGAGCTTGCTACAAAGTCAAGCCACCTTGATGATAATTCCAACATAAACACGGCTAATTCTAATTGGTCTACACTCACTCTCATGGGTACTTCAAGCCACATTCGTCAACAAGAGTTTTGGCGATGTCCACCCACCTTATTACGTCCTAAATTCTCACTTGGGCGATTACACCTATTCGCTTACATCCTAAACCGCATCACTGGCCACGTAAAAGTGACGTAAACGCTCACTACCATTTAAAGCACATAGCACATATAGCACCTATCCCATATAATTCGGCGGCGACAATCCCGCTTCAACACATATTTTCAAAAGACAAGTCGAAAACAATCAAGAAAGCAATTGAGCATCATGGGCTTGTTGCTCGTTGGACAAAAAATAAAAATAAAAATTCCAACGTTTACTCACCGTGACTAACATAGTCGACTCAGTCCTACCGCATCATATCGAATTCTGAATGACTCACCTCATCAAGTCAAGGTAATTACACAAATTCCTATTTCAATACTGCTCGACTTAAGACGTTGGCTATTTTGGTTGTTCCTCCAGTAATGGAAACGGACGTCACCACTCGTCTAGAGTCTCCAATCATTTCACCCCTCTTTACGCTCTCGAGTCGTAACGTCATGGATTAAGGACCACTACACTTAACCGTAGGTCAAGTATCGTATAGTGTCTCATTAAAATCCTTGACGATTAAGGTATGTCACAACTATACTACCACTACTCTCCAATTCGGGAAAAGAAGTCTTCTTCACGGCCATCAGTTGATACGTCAAAGGCAACACACATCTCACGTAGGAGAAGTCTTCTCCATTTCTCATTTCCAACCTCGGGACTAACCATCTCATCTTCCACCCTCCTTAGGAATCTTTACATCTCCAAGAAGATTCCTTCTCAGTGTCGGTATCAGGTTCACACCCTTGATAGCTCAAATCTATCATTGCTTACTAGCACACCGACTATACTTGGTCTTGACACGTCTTCATAACAATCACCGCTCCTAGATACTACGAAATAAACATCACTCCCTTCTAGACACACTCGTTTCGAACAATACCATAGGTATTTCTGCTTCGGAACTACTTAGTCATAATGACTCGCATAAGACTCTCTCCATGCAGTCGATAAGGATAGGGTTACTTGTATAGGAATCCGTAATAGGGTAAAAATATTTTCTCCTTTCAAAAGCTTGACCCAAACATTTATCTCAATTACAAAGTATTTTAAGGGTGACGATTTATCCGACATAGCATGGTTCTTCCTAAATTATGCATAGTTGATCAGGTTATGTATAATTGAGGACCAAACGACATCATGTCCTTCCTCGTCAAAACGTTTCTTTTCCATACGCTACATGCGTAAATTAATTCCAAGAAAATTTTTGAATAGTTAAAATCAAATCATTTCAAAAGAACGAAAAGAAGATAGCACCACCTTCTATTTTATTTTTATTTTTATTTTTTTTAAAGAATTTTTTTTTGAAAAGAAAATTTTATTTGACACCATAGGGTCAGTTTATGAAATTTGAAAACCCAGTTTTCCATTGTTTGCACAATCAGTTTATACAACATAGTCAATATGAGTCGCACAACGACATTTGTTCATCACACAAGTTCGTTATCGCAATCCACAGTTTTAAAATCATTAACTTCACAAAATGCCATTAAATACAGTTTGGTCAACGGTCACGGCAAGCTCTAAAAGTAATACCTACTCATAGACTATGCGAGTAAGTAATACACACGTGTGAAAATTCGCTAACTAAAATCCCTTAATCACTCGAGTTCATATCAATCTCACAATGAGTCTAATGTCGTGAGGTATCAACAACCTCCTAGCATCACTCAATGAGATAATACCTACGACAACATCACTCATAAACCATAACAACAAGGGCTATCATAACAACAAGGGCTATCATAACAATGACATGGGGTGACAATGCCCATACATCTGAAATTTCCTAAAGAGGGGTACATAAATGGTTTCTAAAACCAAAACGTCCTACCATGACGGTTTCTATGTTTCTAATACATGGAACGATTTATACACGATCTATACATATTCATGAACTCTCATGGGTTCTAATTCAAAGCAATGGCTAAAGAATGCGCCATCACCACAACGCCGGTGGTAAGATAAAACCTTGAGTCAACAATGACCTCAAACTACCAAACTATTTAGGTTCTTGAAACCCTCCTAATTACTAATCCGTAAAGGATAAAAGTACGAGGTTTTCGCCTACGGAAAGCATTTTGAATCTATTTTCCAGAAACATAGGGCCCACAGCCGAAAAAGTTTTTTTTTTATCCAAGGTGAAATTACCCTTTTACCCCTATTTATCAAAGCCGCCTATTTTCCAAAATTTTATCGCTACACTAAATTGAGTGTATCTCCTAAACTGTGCGTCCGCAAAATCTGAAACGACCGCTCAAGTCTAAGTTTGTTCAATATGTAGAACTTATAGTTTTTACATATTTAGGTGTTGCTATATAAGTTTTTGAACTTATTACTCATTCAAATTTTGGTCTAAATTTTCTGACTAGTTTTGTCATTTTAGCGATATCTCATTCGTCGGGCGTCGATATGACTCCATCCGAATTTTCTATATGTACCTAACATGTCTTTCTACATCCTAGTCTAATTTCCCAAGTCTTCATAGACCAAAAATATTTTGAAACATACCCAACAAGCTGCTATCCCAAAGCAATCCCTAAAGAAATTTTGACAAATTTTTGTAGCTTACGAAAATGAGCGAAATTTGAAATTTATTGATGCTTTTGATGTGAAACCAATTAGAGGTAATAGCTCCTAGAGTCTTCTATAGGAACCTAAATTTTCTTTTGAAAAGTTATTGCAAAAATATGGAGTTATACTCCTTTTCCTAACGGTATACCCGATTTGACTATTTTTACAAAAATGACGATATCTCACACATCCAGAGCAGATACGACCCTATCCAAAGAACCACATATACTTAAGACATATGCCCACATCCATATTGGATTTCCCAGGTGATCTATGACCAAAAATAATTCACAATCAACCCCACAACCTGCTGGTTACAGACTGCCATATAATCCATTTCAAAATCCAATCAAACACCATTTTAATTCCTTCAAACGCCAATACAAAGCCATACCCAATGACTCAACACTCCTTCAAAGACATCAACTCATAGGTTTCCAGACCCAAACATCTCAAGACTTACTAAGTAGAGGTCGACACGAAATAATCAAAGCACAACTCACCAACTTTATTCGAAAGTTCCAAAAATAGACGTTTTCAAATGACACGTTATGCAAGAATAAGTTAATAACCGTTTTCCAAAACAATGAAGGGTTATGGGATGACATATAAAAGTCGCACTCCCATCAACTGAAAATTTTCAAAATAATAGGTTATGAAACAACATATGCGATTCAAAAGCAACGGGAAAATATTCCAACTCAGAGTCGAACAATAAGTCACCCAATGGGATCGACAAACTACGACGAATCAACATCACCAAAAGATAAAAAGTAAAATCGCAAAAAAGTTTCAAAAATAATCGTATAACAACGATGTTTTCATTACGTATCAAAATAATTTTATCATATCGCATCGAAATGTTTAAGGAAATTAAACTCTTCGCAAGAAGCGAATATCAAGATATATATAATCGTATACCACAAAACGGATGCCGTGTATATATATCTATATTCATATATATAATTATTACTTGTACCAAGTGTCATCCACTTGTTACGCACATAATATGCAATCGAATATACCACATAAGGCTTCTAAGGATCGGAAACGATGTGCGCGCGGATATTGGACAACGGTGAAGGACTCGTGAAAATTTTCCGAAAACAGTTGTAGTCTAAGTTTTGTAAAACGACTTAGCTCACTACAACTCGTGCTTTGATACCACTCTGTAACACCCCCAAACTACGATACACAGCGGAATACAATATTGGGGTGCTACTTCACAATACATGCACACGAGTCCCAGTAAACGTTCAAAGATACGTTTATAAAACACAATTTTATTTATTAGAAAGATCAGAGTTACAAGGTCCTAATACCATTATAGAAATTTATTATCTAAAATCACAACACAACTTTATTTCTAAAACATTTATTTAGTTTATAACACTAATTCACCGAGGCACCGTCCTTGATATCAGCGTTTCGTCCCATCCAGCCATCCATAACAATTAACTTGAGATACATGCTTAAAATGTCAACATAACGTTGAGTGAATTCATAGAGTTTGCAAATAATAGTTAAAATGCATATTTTGGTTCAACAACGTTGGCTCTTAAGTCAAGTTAAAAAATAGTGATTTCTGACTAAAGAGCCCGTGTACCGAAACTTAACACATTCATCTTGTAAGACGAAATCATGTCCGAGAATTATGCCACTTCTTCTAATACTAACCACAAAATTTCCGTTTGATAAGGTGGTCCCAACGGATTCAAACCCCGGACAGCGTTGTCAAACCCAATAGATCTATTTAATGCATTAGCGCTTACCAACACATGGTAACTAACAGTCACACAGAAAAAGGCATATACTCAATAGTGAAGGAATCATATTCAAGTATCGAAAACAGTTTGCGTTCAATTTCACAAAACAAGCAATATATCCCCCTCGTAGAGTTAAAAACATTGAAAACTTTTGTAGGATCCAGTAAACACTTCACTACATATAACACAACACGAATCGAACTAGAAAAGAGAAGAAGAGATGATGTTTTAGAAAGAAGAGAGAGAGTTGAGAGAGAAATTAGAAAGTGAAATATTATAAAATGAAAATCAACTTGTACCTTTTCCAAAGTGGAAAAGGTATATATATACCCCGACACTTAAAGTGATGTGTGGGATATTTAACTAGGATCCGGGCTCGGGTCTTGCTTGAGATTAAACCCAAAATATATACAATATTAGTTTAATTATCGAGCCAGATTCCCGATACTTTCCTATTACAACGTTAACTAATTGATTGACCGAGACTAACATACGTAATGGACGAACTTCATGTTCGACTCAATATTTTGAGGCTAACAATCTCCCCCGAAGTGAGTTCAATAATGACACTCCTTTATGAGATCAATGAGATTGCTTTTGTCGTTAAGCTCATGTGGTCTTAGTCTTTCTCTTTGTTCTTAGTTGTAGGTTTGTTCCTTCATGCTTTGTGATCTTGACTTTGAGCCTTTGTCATTGTCTTTATCGTCTATGCCATCTTGCGATCTTGTGTCTTTGACCAACATTCTCATACTATGCCTTATCTTGAAAGCTTCAAATCAGAGTTAGCGGAAGTCTTTGTCTTTAAATCTTGAGCTTTCATGATTGATTGTCTTTGTAGAATGAGCATGAATATGTGGTAATGAATCGACTTTGGTTGATTGGGATACTGTCACCACCGTTTTAACCTGCAGGTTTACGTTAGTGATAATCGAGAAAATTGATTTGAAAATCAATCGACATATTACTTGTAAAAGCGTTTTTGTAACACATCGGAAGTTTTAAGCTTTTATCAAAATTCATCAACCGTCAATTCATTTACTGGACCAAATCGATATCCAGTTGTCACAAGTTTGATTCATATAGAATCTCGCAAGTCACCTACCAAGAGCTTGTTTGATGCTGACTCAAGCAGGATTTCCATCTTCATTGTGAATACTTATAGTATCACTCGGATGTTCTGGCAAATATCACAAGGATATTGCGTAGGACTCTTGTTAACAGCTTGTAAACTTGATGATGTTCAACAAGTGTTTGAAATGGAATGTGTCCTAACGAGATTTTGATTGATCTCTTGGCTCTAGACTCGATTAGTGCATTTTGGTTTTAGTACTCGGAGGCTGGAGCAGATTGCCACCTATTCAATATCAACAATCTCGGAGTGAGATGTCAATAGATAACGTGTGTATCTCCGTGACAAATGAGACAAGTTTCTGTTGAGAGAAACCCGAATGGCTGGGAAGGGTTGTGCATTGCATCACTGGGTCCATGATGTCGTTTTCAATGTCAGCAATCAACTTGTGATTCTGACAGCATATGTATTGACCCGGTTTCTGCCTTAAGTTGTGTGGAGGGCTTCTTTCTTTAGACCCTTTATCCATACATTTCTTTTTAATTCTTCAACGCCTTCAATGCTTACCAAGACGTCATTACTAACACCTTGTTGTGATTGTTCCAGTGTTAGCTCAATCTTAGTCGGCATTATTCCCATATACATTCATCTCCAATCATACCTAAGGACTGCTATTTCTAACTTTGGATTATCCTTGGGTAGATCCTCCGGTTCTGGTTGGATCATAGGATTGATTCCTAACCTAACCACCTTATGACTTCAGAATCGTCGTGAAATTAAGATGTTGTTGGGTATAAGATCAAACCATAAAACCTTTTCTTACTGTTCAGCACATTGAGTCGATTAGATCATATTTTAATTATATTTTCTCCCCTTATTTTAAATAATAAACACTTAGTTTTTGAAATACCTTGTGATTAAAATATGTCTTGAAAATTCTGTGGGGAGAAAATATGATCAGCATGAATGGTTTGGAACATTTTGATAATGTTTTGAATACATAAGAATTGTCATTGTTGATGTATCCAAGAACATTAAAACTTTGTTTTTCGAAAAACTCCCCCTCAAAAATAGGACCAATTGAAAAATTGTTGTCTTTTGAAAACATTGTGAGGGTTGGAGTGTTGAACACACAATTTTAAAAGATTATGAATTGTCATCGAGAAATTCTTGAAAAAATCGTGTTCAACTTTTTGAAAAACCAAATGTTAGAGGACTTCTCTTCTAACGGTAAGGGTAAGCGCACTGATACGTACACTATCCTTTTTCTTGAGCTTAAAACATTGAATGTCTTGTAAGAACAGCTCAAGACCGAGAAACGTTAATTTTCTCGTTGTGAGGATAAGTTATAAACCTTCCTTTATTTGAAGTCCGGGTTATGTACTGACATTTGCACATAAGCCATTTAGAAAATTAGAAATGACATGTTTTGAAACTATTTGAAAACTCTCGCTCGAACTTCATTTACACACCCGTGTCAATGTTAATCGACATTTCTAAGCACGTAAATGTTATCGATTCCAAGAGACATGTCGAGAAGATTCTTTTTGGAAATTTTCTATTTTTCAGATTTTGTATTTGTATATATATACCTGTTGTCCTCAGCATTGCTATGTGAAGGTGGAATAGTAATCCCAACTCTTGTCGTGATGTAGCTGTCTTGACTGCTAGAGGAACAACTTTTGGAACCAACTTTGAACTTGACGGTTCATTGCTGTGGTCGTGAATTCTGAGTTCTGAACGGTTATGATCAGAAGTCATTTGATGAAGAACGAGGCCTGAACTGATGTGAACAGACATCATTAGACATTGATGACCGAGGCTTGAACTGCTGTGTTCAAACGTCATTTGAACATTGAGGAACGGGGCCTGAAGTGTTATTTTCAGCAGACGCCATTTAGAAAATTAGAAATGACATGTTTTGAAACTATTTGCAACTCTCGCTCGAACTTCATTTACACACCCGTGTCAATGTTAATCGACATTTCTAAGCACGTAAATGTTATCGATTCCAAGAGACATGTCGAGAAGAATCTTTTTGAAAATTTTCTGTTTTCTAATTTTGTATTTTCTATATATATACCTGTTGTCCTTAGCATTACCGTGTGTTGGATTGTAATAGACTGAAGAAAAATTCCAACCCTTATTGTGACGAATCTGTCTTCTCTGCTGTAGGAACAACATTTTGTCATGGGGGCACGGGGTCAGAGTTGTCATAGTCTGACGCCTTTTGTCTTTGAGGAACGAGGCCTGAAGAGACATTTTCAACAGACATCTCTTGTCGTTGTGGTGCGAGGTCTGAACTGTTGTGATCAGACATCATTTGATGAAGAATGAGGCCTGAACTGATGCGAACAGACATCAATTGAGGCTAACAATCTCCCCCAAAGTGAGGTCTTGAACACGGGAACAAGCTTCCTTTATTGACTCAATAAAATTGAGGCTAACAATCTCCCCCGAAGTGAGTTTATTGATGACACTCCTTCATGAGATCTGTGAGATTGCTTTTGTCGTTTAAGCTCGAGTGTTCTTGGTCTTTGTCTTCGTTGTTTGTTGTAAGCTTGTTCCTTCATGCTTTGTGATCTTGACTTTGAGCCCTTGTCATTGTCTTTATTGTCTATGCCATCTTGCGATCTTTTGTTTTTGACCAACATGCTCATACTTTTACATTATCTTGAAAGCTTCAAATCAGAGTTTGCGGAAGTATTTGTCTTTAAATCTTGAGCTTTCTAGATAGTATGTCTTCGTAGATTGAGCATTTGAATAGGATTGAGGTTGTCGTTACCACCGTTTGACCTGCAGGTTTACGTTAGTGATAAACGAGAAAATTGATTTGAAAATCAATCGACGTGTCACTCGTTAAAGAGTTTTTGTAACACATCGAGAGTGTCATGTTTTTATCAAAATTCATCAACCGTCAATTCATTTACTGGACCAAATCGATATCCAGTTGTCACAAGTTTGATTCATATAGAATCTCGCAAGTCACCTACCAAGAGCTTGTTTGATGCTGGCTCAAGCAGGATTTCCATCTTCATTGGTATACATTTGTATTCACTCGTTGTTCTATGGCAAATAGACAATGATATTGCGTCGGATGTCTTGATAAACAGGATGTGAACTTGATGATGATGATGTTCAACAAGTGTTTGAAATGGAATGTGTCCTAACGAGATTTTGATTGATCTCTTGGCTCTAGACTCGATTAGTGCATTTTGGTTTTAGTACTCGGAGGCTTGAGCAGATTGCCACCTATTCAATATCAACGATCTCGGAATGAGATGTCAATAGATAACGTGTGTATCTCCGTGACAAATGAGACAAGTTTCTGTTGAGAGAAACCCGAATGGCTGGGAAGGGTTGTGCATTGCATCACTGGGTCCATGATGTCGTTTTCAATGTCAGCAATCAACTTGTGATTCTGACAACATATGTATTGACCCGGTTTCTGCCTTAAGTTGTGTGGAGGGCTTCTTTCTTTAGACCCTTTATCCATACATTTCTTTTTCATTCTTCAACGCCTTCAATGCTTACCAGGACGTCATTACTAACACCTTGTTGTGATTGTTCCAGTGTTAACTCAATCTTAGTCGGCATTATTCCCATATACATTCATCTCCAATCATACCTAAGGACTGCTATTTCTAAGTTTGGATTATCCTTGGGTAAATCCTCTGGTTCTGGTTGGATCATAGGATTGATACATAACCTAACCACCTTATGACTTCAGAATCGTCGTGAAATTAAGATGTTGTTGGGTATAAGATCGAACCATAAAACCTTTTCTTACTTTTTAGCATATTGAGTCGATTAGATCATATTTTAATTACATTTTAAATCTCATAATATCTATTTTCTAAATCTCTCTTTTTTTTCTCTCATCTCTCTCTCTTCTTTTCTCTCTCTAAACATTATCTTCTTTCTAGTTTCTTGCTTGGATTCGTGGTTAGCAATACGAAGTGAAAATGTAGATCGGGATCCTACAATTATTACAACATTAACTAATTAAAGACCGAAGCTCCATCGTAGAGAGACCGAACTTCCTTGTTCGACTCAATAAATTGAGGCTAACATATACATAGATAAATCTTCTTGTAATTTAATTTAGTTAGTTAGGAAAGTAACTAATTAAGATTGTTATTTTTAAAATGAAAATAAAATGCTTGACGCAAAAGCTGATGACAAAAGGTACGTTGAATAAAATAAAATGTTGCAAATTCCAACATGTGGACTTTTTGACCAGAGTGCAAATTATAGGTGTCACAAATGAGAGCTTTAGGTATATCATTAGGCACAATTACTAGGCACACTTATCCCTCGCCCATTATCATAGTCGGTTTCGACCTTTATTTTTCTGTGTCACATCAGCTTTCTTTCTCCGATGACTTACAGGCGCCCTTTTGCCACTATAAGGCGACCTTCATTTTTTTTCATCTTTAATTTTTTTAACAACAAATTTAAATTTCATTAATAATAAAAAGCATTACATAAATAATAAAAAACATTACATAACAACAAAATTCAAATCGTAATTAAAAAGAATACATAGATAAAAACATAAATGCATGAAACGATACGAGAACACAATCTTAGATTGCTTGGTAAGTCTTGATGATTTTGTCTCTGTTATTTATGCTGTCAATCAATTTTTCTCTAGCCGCCTCCAAGATGGTTACGATACGATTATCCGATACCGAGCTCAAACGCAGAGTTTGCAAACTGAAGGTTTTTAGTGGCTCGCCGAGAGGTAGCGAAGTCACCCTCGTTTCCTCCTCGGCCAGGTCTAAATTATGGAGCATATAATGATTTATCTCCCCCAACAAATTGTTAATCAACTAGTACTCATTTTCTTGTTCCTTTCGTAGTCGGCTAATGATATCATCTCGCACCTCATTTTGTTCGTTGGCCATAATGCGTGTATAGAAGTGGTTTGAATGTGTGAGAGAGTTGGATAAGAAGTTGTGTGAGAAAATAAAGAGATGGTGAGGGGTATATATAATGGAAAAGTAGCTGTTGGAATTTAAAATTTAAAAATATAAATATTGAATTATTTAAAAACATTACATAAAAAACAGTACATAATAATTATTCAAATACATTAAAAAACATTAAAAAACATTACATAATAAAATAAAATACATTAAAAACTTAAACTAAACTTAATTATTAAGTTGTTGGTATGTTGGCACTTCAATTTCTGTCTAAGCATGATGATTTTTCAAAATTCTCTAACACGCCACCATTGTGAAGGGATGTTCGTACACAGTTTGAAATTCGGCTAAAGCATTTTGAAACAAAACGAAGTTAGAAGACATGTTCTCGTCAATCCGTTGGACACCATCGTAAACGACACTAAACGCAACAACTTTGAGACAAATCAAATTTTTCCATTTGGAGACGATGACATCGTATTCTCGAATAGTTCCTCCCATGTCTTTCCCAAAGTTATCAAAAACATCCGACCAAAACCCTTTTTTCGTGATGTCTCCTGACCCGTACGTTTCATCGCGTTGCACCAAGCTGTACACAACGTTATTTCTTCCGCTGTTGTCCATGGTCGTGTCTTATTGGCCTTTCCACGGCGGTTTGAAGAGGAAGCCATTGTGTGTATAGAAATGAGAAGTTTAAAATAAGTGGGTTGAATGTGTGTATAAAATTATGTAAATAAGTTGGGTATTTATAGTGTTTTAAAGTTTTTAAATTATAAAATTTTAAAAAGTTTTTTTATTAAAATCAAAAATAGGCCTTTTTTTGTTTTTTCCTTAGCTCGACAACGGTCGTGACCTCGACAATTTTCAGTTGTTGTCTTCGGCGACCGAGTGAGCGACCGACGTACCACTATGACGGCGAACGACGTCGATCAAGTCGGTCGACTGAGCCATAGCGGGCATCCTCATTTTTCATCAATATAAACCTAATAACTTGCTAAAAAGGACATAAACCTATTAATGTTTATACTCATATAATCTATTTCATTATTAGCTATCGGTCACGTTAATAAAATTTGATAATATTTTTCTAATTTAAATTCACGGTTAATATTAAAAAAATTAAGACGTACTTGTAGCGCATGCATATGTATTTTCGTTTAAGCTTTTACCTTTTTGCTAGGTTTTTTTAATAAATCGTCCTTCAAAAAAAACTAGTACCGCATGCATGCATATAGTAGCACTAAATTGTTATGACAAATTTATAATTTTATATACTCTTTATAAATGGGTAAAACGAGTTGGAAAGTGACCTGCGCGTTGCGGCGGGGGTTAACATGTTACTGCAACGTATAGGCAAAACGTAGATAGCTAGAAACCTTTCTTCACTACGGGGTGTATTTTTTTTCAAGTGCGATTTTCTCGTTTCTGAAATCAAGAACATATAAAACTCTGTCTACATGAAGTTGTGTAATAATTACTCTATGTTCTTAAAATAACAAATGGGCTTTCATTCCGTTAATCTCTGATTGTGCTAAACAAAATTACCGTATCTCCTCCTTTTATTCAGCTCATGACATGCAAAAAATACATGAATCTCAATTATGCAAATGCAAGGTATGTATAAACCTCACTATATCATTCGTTTATACTCACCAAGAAAAAGGCACGACTTAACCGTACACTTAAGCATTTAGTTCAAAAATGTTTCAATACAATGTTTGAGAAACTAAAGCCTTATTTGTATTACATATTTTTTTGCAATTTGCTACTGCTAGCTAGTTTTGAACCATGGTTTCTCTCTGCTTGCACCCTAGCGTCCCAGTCAGAATATAATCTGATGCTTTATCTTCACGAATGACACTTAACGTGTATATGTTCTTCCAAAAGATGATGCTCCAAAGGATTAATCAAACAATTAGTGGTTGTCTATCAAGCTCAATCTTATTCTATACAATATTCATAATGGTTCTGAGCAAAATACCAAGTTTTTTATCCTGTAAATGATACTGGTTACTTCTATTATATATGGCTGGTTTATCAAATTTCTATATGAACTCAAACATTTCATTTGTTTCCGATTTGAAAATAAGCTAGCTTGACAACAAAAGTCAAAGTGGTTACAAATTTTAAGTGACTATCAATTTACCTGAGATTTACATGGAGGAAATACATTCCAGAATCTTAGTATTCCATGTCCAGCTCCAGTCACAATCGTCTGTCGATCAGGAGAGATTGGGAGGTGCACAACTCTATTCGTGTGCCCCGTAACTGTTGCCAACTGCGTTAGCATTATAAAAAACTTCACATCAATAAGTAATCATATACATTCTATCAAACTACAAACGGTTAAACTTTCAAATTTGGATTTTAGAATCAAAGATTCCTAATACACTTTTAACTGATCTCCGACAATTTTTATCCTATTACTATTTATATAAACTTTGTTAATCTTAATTCTGTAACATAGCATAGCAGACATATGTTTGACATAGTCGGGTATCTCCAGACAATGATTTGGTTCTTACAGTATCCATGGGTGCTCACCAGTTCGTTTGTGTTCTTTGACCAAACAAACCTGGCGAAGTAATAAAAACATATACGTTACATAAATAAAAAGAGCAAAAAAATATTAAATCTTGATAGTCTTTTAGATATATATTATATGCAAAGCATTGTTGCCTGACTATCCATGTTTACACAACTCAGGTGTGAATGGGTACTTTCACAGCAGCAGTGTGCTCATGGTACTTTAAAACTAGTTGTGTCGAATGTTAGTTCCAAACAAACAGCTGCTTTAATTAGTAAACCAAAAGGTTATACAGTTTTTAAATTATTATGTTTGCCATAGACTTGGTAATGTATATATGTATTTATATCAAAATAAATCAACTGCGTACCTTCTTATCATTTCCGCCTGATGCTAATTGACAATTATCACATGATCACTTAAGTCAACACACCTCTGACTTGTGACCATTTAACTTACTAACAAAACTTTCATGTGCGAATACTTGTATCACGACTTCCTAAATGTATCATTGACGAACTCCAAGCCAAGGTTCCAATAAATTTGGTATGTCCATCCATTGTTCTTACTTTCTTACAACGAAGTGCATCCCATAACTGAAAGGAATATATTGTATAAAAAAGTTTGGTATGTCCATCCATTATTCTCTCTCAATGTCCCACTATTTTCTCATCCCCCCTCTTCCATCATCCCCACCTTCTATAACCAAAACCCAATTCTCTGAAACAAACAAACAAACAGAACCCAAACTTAAAATTTAATTTTTGCACATGATAATTAAAAGAATTAGTTCAAAAGTTTAAATCGGAATTAAACCCAAAAGTTTGTAAATCGAATCATAACAAACCCTAATTTAAAAACGACAACTAAAGACTAAAGAAAAAAATACATACCTGATAAGTTTGTTGATCTTCATTCATGATAGGAGGTGAGGCACTGATGAAGAATCGATATCAAGAACTATCGAGAATGAGGGAGAAGGTCGATGAAGAAGCGAAATTAAGTCGGTGTTTGTGTGTGTAGAAACTTGTGGATGGATATGCGTCTCTATCAAAGAAGAAAGAGTAAGAATATAATTATCAAGTGAGAGAGTGGGTTGGGTCATACGGTTGGGCTACACAAATAGGCCAAAAGAAGCCTGCAAAAGGGTTGAGAAGTCAAATGTGCAGTCAGTTGTTTGCGGATTGAGATATAGAGTAATAATATCTGCCTTAGCTTTTTATATCTGAAATAAGACTAGTACAAATCGTTTTTTATACTTTATGCAAGTGGGATCAGCTCCACAGGGCTATCAGAATTAATGGGTCTCACTATCTTAACATTTATAGTTACGTTTGTGTATTTATACTATACGAGGCATGCAGACCCGTGCGATGCACACGGCTTGTGTCAATTTTTTTTCTCATGTGGTTGCTTGCATAATGATTTTATTAGAATGTTGATGCGTTAGTCTGATTGTGTATACTTTGGGAATTGGCCGTGTAATGTTTAGATGCGTTGTTGAACATGCAAACCCGTGCGATGCACACGAGTTGTATCTAAGTGTTTATTGCATAATGATTCAGGCTACTTCAAAATAAGCCTTAAGAAAGGAATAGTAATAATTAAGTAATTTTTTAAACTTTTTCTCATGAAATACATGTTGGACCAATGTCAAATAATATTTACATATCTACAATTCTACATCTTTATATATATGCTACGCACCACTCGTAGTTTGCTCAAAGTAAACGAATAGACAAACAATAAAATACAATACAATAATAAAAAATATACAATATGATACGACGTAGTAAAAAAACATGTGATAATTTTAACCATCCCATAATTTAATTTAACAACAACGTTTTCCAACCTAGCCAAATTAGTAATTTTCGAATGGATTGCACTTGACCCAATTACAATGACAAAAATGATCAGCCCAAATATGATATCCCTAATATTTATGTTAGTATAAAATCTCCAAACCCTAATTGCTCTTTTTATTCAAACGCCTGCATCCACTATATTTCCTCTCAAACCAAAACGCATCAACAACATAGATCAATACATCACCATATCCCTCCACAAAGGAAATAGTGTCAAACTATCCGTTGGTTTGTTTAAACGAAGGACGGTTATATTTCGAAACTTGTTTGTCTTCTTCTAACTCGTTTCCACAGCGAGATATGGAAAAATTTCAAACGGCAAGCTCTTGTGGTATGGTGGCGAGTGGTGGCGAGGTGCCATGTCAAAAACGCCACCATACCGTTATCTTTCCAAAGGTCTCAGCTAGGTTTTGTTTTTGTGTTTTCTTTAAACGAAACAAAGATAGATTGTAACAGAATTGTTATAAATCTAATCATTATTTTCGAATATAAAAGAGAAGTTTTTCTTCTTGAAGATCTATTTTTTAAAAACATTTTAAAGATCTATGATGATATTCGTTATCGTGTATGATCTTGTAAGGTCATGATGTTGTTGCACAACACGAAAGAAAAGAAATTCTGAGATCATTAATTTTCATTAAAGTTCAAATCTGTTATGGGTTGATGATGTGGTTGTAGTTTTGTTATGATATGAGGAGGATGGGAGTAGGATAGATGAGGAATTGTTGTTCGGCTGTTTTGATTATGGTTTTTCTTCTTGTTCTTGTAGCCGACTCGGTCTAACTCGGTAAATACTGAGTTGACTCCGTCCCTGTCTTGATTCACTTTATTAAATCGCATACGTGCAGTGAACAAAACAAAAGTGATAGGTTTGCACATCCTAATTGGTGGAGTTTATATAGTGACTCATAGTGAGGATATGAAGAGACTTTATAAATAGCAAAGCTTTTGATTTTCTTAATAACTGAAACTATAAAGTTTGTTAAGGAGATAATGGGATGCTAAAAAGACTAAAAGTTGCACAGAATTGAATTCACATGTAAAAATGCATTGATCACTAATCATTAATACTCCATGATATTGAGTTTGAGTATGCAGTTGGGTTTTGTACTTATGGCTCTCTGGGTGAGACAAATCATTTAAAGATACAACCCCAATAAATTTAGGGGCTCAATCTTTTAGTATACCATTGATCATGCCATTTATTCACATGGATTTGTACAATATACAAAGCTTGTGTTACACAACTTGAAGCCTACACAATATATACATCAATAGAACACACACATAAATTACTTATCTATAACAACAAAGAAAAAAAAGTTCTAAAGCCTAAAGCTTAAAGCCTAAAGCCTAAAGCCTAATTTCGAAATTTCGGGTTCCCTTTCATGGGGATCCCTAATTTTGACCAAAAGAGAATACCGAACACTATTCGAATGGACCGAAATTCCGGGTTCCCTTTCATGGGATCCTTAATTTCGATCAAGAGAGAAAAGATGATTTATCTATAACAACAAAGAAAACAATAGTTCTAAAGCCTAAAGCCTAAAGCTTAAAGCCTAAACCCTAAAGTCTAAACAATGTACTAAAATTTCGGGTTCCCTTTCATGAGGATCCTTAATTTCGATCAAAAGAGAATATCAAACACTGTTCGAATGGACCGAAATTTCGGGTTCCCTTTCACGAGGATCCCTAATTTCGACCAAGAGAGAAGAGAGGAGAGGTATGGGATGAAAAATAAGGTTTAGGGACCCCCTATTTATAGTGTTAGGATTATGGTTAGCTTTGAGAAAAAGCTACATAATCTTGACACAAATGGTCCCTCTCTCATTAATACTTTGACACAAATGGTCCCTTCCTCATTAATACTGTTGCATTAAATGTAAAAACTCTACATATTTTTTGGTATAATCATGAAAGCATGGGGTACTCCTCAAGATGCTTATCAATGTATGCAGTAGGGTTTTGTACTTATGGCTCTCTGGGTGAGACAAATCATTTAAAGATACAGCCCCATTAAATTAAGGGGCTGAATATTTTAGTATAATAGATATTCGAAGAATTCAGATCGATTGAGAAGCGTTTGAGATTGAGAAGATTGAGAAACAATCTTAACCTTTATCTCACCAAACCAAGTGAAGGGTAAGATTGGCGATTTACAAATTTTATTAATTAATTTCTAATTCATTTAATATAATTTAAGGCGTGCTTGATTGAGGGTATTAGGGGGTGAGGAATAAGACAGACAATCATTAATTATGGTTGGTTTAGTATAAAGGAATAAAACATTACCCAAAATTAAGTAATGACCTATTGCACTACAAATTGAGGGGTGTATAGTATTGATTACCCATGTAACCACCAACTTAACCACCCACACCTTTTTTTTCAGCAAAACTTTTTTTTTTCTTTTTTAAAATTCATCTATATATTTGTAACCATCAAATAAACACTAACTTTTATATTTAAACCAATCAACACTAATATAATGAGAATATCTCATTGCATTCTTTAATATATCATTTGCATTTCTTTTTCTCAATCTTTTAATTGAACCAACCACACCCTTACTATTAAAACCGTTTCTTTTTTTTCTCCATTAAACCTGACGTGTATGCTCCTGAACCAATTTCGATCATTCGCATTTTGTCTTTTTTCCCTTTATCAATTAGTACTTGTGTTCCAATATATACAAATTCAAAATTATTACAACCATTTCGTTAGTAGTAAGTAGTCTTTTTCTATTATTATAGATATAGTTCATACCGATTCACTATTATATCAATTAGTAAAATTTGAATCAGTCCATCGGTCTTCTTTTTAGTAAGGAGTGATTCAAAAATAAAACAATAACTGCATTTACTTTTGATTCACAAATCTAAATACAATTCAAAACAAAAATGATAACAATTTCTTTGTCGATTTACTAATTCGATTATGATTTATAAACCCGAATAAATGATGCATGATTCATGAATCGACAAATGATGCAAAATAAAATTACTATTTTTTCTAAAGATTCAATTTATAAAGCTACAACGTTTTATGATTCAAAATCCAAAATGTAGGTGCAATACATGTCACATTTAAAAAACTTGAATCATATGTTTTACTAACTATTTTATTTAGTTGTCGTTCAAGGATTTCTAAAAATCATCCCGAATCTTCGTAGTTCATACAAGTTATGTATTGTATTTTAGTTGGTGATTAATAATAAATTAAAAATAAGTGACTGATTCACAAAAATTTGGATGGTTAAAAATTAAGATAGGAACAAAGATATATCCCTAAACTATCGAACGACAAGATTTGAATTGTTAGTGATGACGTATAATAGGTGTACGAGGCCTCTGGGCCTGACCCATATCATTATTTTTCATATGACTTGCAGGTGCATGCACTGGAAGTTTCTTCTGCTGGACTTCAGGAAAAGGTCACGGCATATGAGAAGTTTGTTGATCAACTTGAGAAGTTCCAAGATGACAAAATAAAAGAGGTTAATGATAAACTTGAGAAACTGGACGCTGATGTTGTTGCGATGGTCCTTCACCTTGAGGAGAAATTTTATCCGCACCTGCTGAATACCATTGCCGGTCGCCAATGGCTTCTGACTCACGGTATGGAGCTTGCCATTGCCAAATGCTTGAATTCTACGGAGTATCTTTCTGCCCTTGGGGCGGCAATTGGTAAGGCTATTGAAAAAGGCATGCAGGAAGGATTATCCGCGGGTATTACTCACGGTATTAAAGGTAGGGCCTTGACTGATATTGCCGCCTATAATCCGTCTGCGGAAGCTGATTATCTTGCCGCTTTGCATCGTCTTCAAAGTGTTAATTTTTCCTTACTTGTGGAGCTTAAATCCAACAAAGATGCCAGCACGGAGACTATCATAAATCTTCTTCGGTTGAATGATCATCTTGCTAGAGTACTTCAGCTGTTGTAGCTGCCCTTGCTGGAATTACCACAGCGTTATCGGTCACTTTTGCTTCTGCAAGCGTTGTTCGCCCCATTTCTACAAATGATTATGATGTTGTACAAGTAGATGGCCATGGGGGCGGAGGTACAGAAGACCAGATTGGTGGTAATAATGTTGACCCCTTCCCAAGTGTTGATGATGCGGACCTGAACCTTCAGTAGTTTGCTGGCTCATTTTGCCTTTGTTGTTCTATGACCCTTCTTGTTGCGGCCCTTCTTAAGTGATCGATTTTTCTAATTGTTTTTGTCCGTCCTATGCCGTGGTCGCCTGTGACCCTTTTGAGTGCGGTGAAAATGTACTTGTATAATTTTGGATAATTTAAAGTTTTTGTTGCAATATTATGACTACATGTAATCTTGCTTGAATATTTGTGGGTTATTCTCCCTTTGTTGCTATCTTTTGATGTCACTGTTTTTCTTTTGTGATGATAGACTTAGTGAAGCGTTCGTAGAACACTTTTAGTATTGGGCTTGCAATGCCTCTTACATACTTGAATGAATTGTCAGGTTACTCATCCTTTTATTATACGGAACAACATAAATTGGGACGTGCCCTATTGCGTGCACATCTTAATCACAAGCATAATAATTTTGTACAGTAAA
>BQNB010065172.1:0-32434 GCA_026074375.1 Tanacetum coccineum | reverse complement strand
TGGGAATGAAAAGAAATGATGGTGTGCTAATGTTGAGAGTAGAGGTTAGATCTGTTTCTTTGGAGAGAGTCATAAGTGGCTGCGTATGTTGTTGTTAGGGTTAATGGTTGAGAAAAATTAGGGGTTCTTATTTATAACCCCAACAGAAGGAATGATATTGTGATGTTAAGGGCTGGATACTACGAGATGAATATGGGTCGTGACAAGAAAATAAAATGGACGAAATGAGCTTGGTTTAATGAAAAGGAGTTGGGCCAGGTGCTATCTAATGGTGTTGGGTTGGCTATGTTGATGATGACGCGGGCTGGGTACAAGTTAATGATGGGTTGTGTGTTTATCTATTCACATGGGCCGAGTGTTGTTAGATGTTTGGATTGGGCCGTGATCGTGTTATCGGATTTAGTCAAGTTTTAAAACTTAATTTTGTCATGTCATGTCTATGAAACTGGGTTTAAGGCCATTTTGAGCTAAATTTTCTTAGTTTATGTATCATGAACTAAAATTTGATTAATGGTTTTAACTGGGATTTAAAACGACAAAGTGACAATTTTTAGTGACGAGACCGGGATCAATTTATGTAAAGAATCATGGAGCTTATTTTTTTTAAAGGCTTGATTGGATTTTTTTTAAGTGACTACGAAGTTGATTAGGTATCACTTATTTGAGATTGAAGTGGCACTTCACGAAGGCGTGTACTTATTTTATCTTGAAGTCGAGGTTGGTTGGATGCATGACTTTCAATGATAACTTGCTCGTGCTTAAGATTTAAGTTGAAGACTTAGTTTATCTAGTTTCCAGAAGTCGAGGTGGATTGTTGAAGACCTGGATAACTATCACTTAAAGGAGTTATGTTGTAGTACTCAGTGTCACACGCAGAAGACGATGTGGATAGTTTCAAGAGGTGATGTACTTTTCACACCTCTTAGTTGAGAGTATAGAATACTTAGAAATTTTCTTGGAGCACAAATTCTCTACAACGTTCTTCCAACATTAGTGCAAGCTTAAGTCACAAGAACGGGGAAGTCTACTTCAATTTCAAGTTTAGTATATCAGGTTTACTCCATCAGTGGTTACTTCAAATAGCCTACAAAGGGGTTGGTAAAGATAGTCAGAGAGAGTTTATGAGTAGAGATTTCATCAGCAGTTGATTCTCACGGGATATATTTGAGCTAATTTTATTCTTTTCACAAGATTTCAAGTATATGTGCGTACAATGTTTTGCTTATTCCGAGGTATCAAAACCAACAAGGGGGAATGAGACATACATCCGAACACACAACGAGTACACGTGATGAACTACATACCTTCTTCTTATTTTAGGTCATTCCAGGAAGACAAATGTTATAACCGCAAGAAAATCAATGTTTTAACTCGTGGCTTTTGGTGTATTATTCCAACTTGATGTGATGTCGTGTAGGGTCAATTATTTGATTATTAAGTTTTAAATTTATATTTAGCCGACAAACCAAAAACAATACTTTAACGAGCAGTGTACCCGGTCAAGATGGAGTTCGCGGTAAGTAGGGTGTCGAACACTAAGAGTGGAAATTTAATCCTATATTTTATCAATATTTTAATTAGTCTATTTACTGGTTAAACCTATGCTATGTACGTTGTCTAATGAAATGGGGGGTTCAGCCTGAGATATAACACCCCCAAAATGGGTCGCAGCGGAATAAGGATAAACAAAAGTGTCACCAATTTATCCCTAGCACCTCGTGCCTATTGACCACCTGAAAACATTGCTTTAAAACGTCAACAAAATGTTGGTGAATTCATAGGTTAGTAAATTATAATATGCAGGACCGCAAGACTTTCCCCGTGATAATGCAACAAATGTAGAAATCACAAAATCCAATTACATTTTCCTAAGCTCATGACACTGAAGCTCAACAATTATATTCGCAATAATAAATATTGCTATTCTGCCCGATCAGATGTTCAACCCTAAACATCCTAAATCCGACATGCTATAACATTCGTTCCCGGTGATAGCTAATCACCCGAACAGAGAGGTCAATCCTAAATAGATCTATTCATAACATTCGCGCTCAAATAATGTAATTCACAACTACATCTATGCAATTGACAGTTCATGATAATGGGCTCAAATTGGGTTATCGCTACTTAGGCAAACACGTAATCAATATAAAATATACACTTGGCATCCATATTTATAATACAAAGACTTTTTTTCCACCCCAAAGTTATAAATCATTGAAATCGTAAAAATGTGGGGCTATGAACTCACCTTGAGTTACTGATAATCCAAATATCACAGATAAAACGTCACGCAAATCGTTAGATGCAACCTATTTAAATTAAGGTCGCTTAATTGCTATGCATGGTATTTACATCTACCATATAACAATTAACATAGCTAGATCACATCTGATTGTTTGGTGGGATGAAATTGTGTTTAATAAGTTAAAACGTTTATAATTACTGTTTTAGTAAAACTGGCGTAACTTTCGCGTTTCAAGTCCGTTTGAGGTGTTTCTTGTGCTCACGTTTTCGTATTAAGTCGAGTTATCAAAATTTGACATTTTCAAATTTTTGACCTACTGGTGAACAGTAACTTTTACTGTTCACACCAGATCATAAGTTCACTTATATCGTTTTTGTTGTCGTAAAACTCGTATACGTCGTATTTTCTTCGTTATAGCTCCGTTTTTAGCGATTCCTTCAAGCACGTTCTCGTAATTGAAAGTTGTAATGATTTATGCGGTTTACAAAAATAAAAGTTTCTATCATGAATAGTAACTTTTATAAAAATTGTTTTATAAAAGTATTAATTGTCGTAAACTCGCGAAATTCATAACTCATTCGTTATTAATTGAAAAATTACGATTCTTATCATTTTGGAATCCTAAAAATATGTACAATCTGTGAAAAATACTAAACTTTCTGTTTTTGAAGTATTTTATAACTTGCTTTATAAAGTTTATTTTATAAAACCGGTATTAACGTAAATCGTATTTTTATCGTATCTTTCTCGTTATTAATCCGTTTTTCGAGTTTCTTACCTTTTTGGAATCGTCACGAGATGTAATATCTTTTTAAAATGTCAAACCCACTGTTTGGATTTCGAATCCAAACAGCCCCCTTATGATACATATATATACTTATTTGTTTAACTTGTTTTATATACTTTTCAACTAAGTAAATTTCCACAAGTTCTTAAATACCATATATGTTATATGTCATACATATATTAAAGTCCATTAGTCCATCATTGTCCTCATATGTCCAAATTACCAAGTCCATAAACAAGATTTACATGTTATTTGCATTACTTTCACTTGTAACATATTAAGAAACCTATAAAACCCTAATTTTGCACATACACTTTTTAAGCTTAATACATCACTTATATACCCATTATATCATGATATTACCTATCACATAACTTAAGAAAAAATTATACAAAATGATCATCACAAGTAAAAATCTCTTTTACATGTTTAAAAAGTGTCTTAATGGTGATTTAGCTATATAAACATCATATACACATATAATCATGATAATGAAAAGATAAAGGTTTTTAGATGACCTTATGATGAACAATGATGATAGACAACACAATCTAAACCCTTGTTTAGATTAAAAACCAAGCTTTCAACTTAAAAAACCCAAGATATGAGAAAACCTAATCTTACTTTCTTTTGCTTCAAACTTGAAATGGTTAACCAATTACTTACAAACATCTTAGTATGATCTTAGGAAAAATGTGTGTATGTTTGTAAGCTCTTAAAAATTAAGGAATGGATTGCAAAATGAGGTGTTTTGTTTGCCGTGGGAGAGAGAGAGCAAAGATAGGGAGTTTTATCAACTTTTCACCTTTAAGTAAATGTTATGTGTGGCTACTTGAAGTATAAGAGTGGTATATAACATAAAGACTATCCAAATATGAGAAAGAGAAAAAAGACCAAAGAAGACCAATGTGAGGGGTTTGTCGTTGGACCATGAGGAGGAAACCAAGGATGAAGGGTTTTTGGAGTCCTTGGTCAAATAAACATGTTTCCTAGTCCCAAGCTTGATTAGTTTGATTGTAGTACAGGTTTCCTAAGTGTTTTATTTGAGTGCTCCTTTGTCTCCCTAGGCTTCTTATTACATGCAAAATATAAGGGGGAGGGAATACTAGAAAGTTTTTGATATATTACATAATATCATTCATTATTTACTAGTTACATAATGTAGTTTTTCATATAAGGTAAATACTTGAAGTATTTATGTCCTAGCTAGTTTATTTCATGCACCATTTGACCAACAATGATAACTTGGGTAAAATTTAATAAAACTTTGAGTGTTGGATGTAAAACTAAGTATTCGTTGAAGCGTAGATTAATTAATGGGGTTCCGGGTATGCCTAAACGTACTTTATCGCGAAACGTAGTAAATGTACGTAACCAATAAAAATAAAATGAACAATGACCATAATTATTCTCAAAATAATTATTTAATACTTGCTTGATGTAAACATTTAATTGTTTGATGCCCGTTTACATTGATTGATTATTTTTAGCTTACGCGATTTAACTTATCGATTACGATTAAAAGCAAACGCGTACAATACTAAAAGTACATAGTGAATTTATTGACGACGTCAATGACCCTAAAACACGGGGTGTTATAGTCTTCCCCCGTTAAGTGAGCCTTGTCCTCAAGGCTCAAGATGCGGCACTTGTCGACGGTGCGGTCTTTGCGAAGAGGTGTGGGTATTTCTTCCGGAATTGATCCTCGCATTCCCACGTAAACTCAGGACCTCGCTTGGAGTTCCATCGAACCTTGACTGAAAAAAAAATAAAAAAAAAAAAATGGGATTGCGGCTTCGCTTCACGTTTAACTTCAGATCCACGATTCCCCTGCTCCTCGAAAAATGAAGCTTGTCATCCACATGAAGTCCATCTAACGGAACGGCTAATGGTTCGTCGGCATGACACTTTTTCAGATTTGATACATGAAATGTATTGTGAACTCTGCTCAGCTCTTCTGGAAGCTCGAGCTTGTAAGCAACCTCTCCAACCTTTTCTAACACCTTGAAAGGTCCAACATACCTGGGGTTTAACTTCCCCCGTTTTCCAAAACGTACGACCCCTTTCCAAGGCGAAACTTTAAGCATAACTTTATCCCCGACTTGGAATTCCATCGGTTTACGCTTTAGATCGGCGTAACTTTTCTGTCGATCTCGAGCGGCTTGCATCCTTTGCTTGATTTGGACGATTTTCTCAGTCGTCTCTTGAATTAGTTCTGGACCGAGGATTTGAGCTTCTCCAACTTCGGTCCAACAAACAGGTGAACGACACTTTCGACCATAAAGTGCTTCGAATGGTGCGGCCTTGATGCTAGCGTGATAGCTATTGTTATATGAGAACTCGACTAATGGCAAATGGTTAACCCAACCCTTTCCAAAGTCGATCGCACAAGCACGCAGCATATCCTCGAGAGTTTGAATGGTCCTCTCGCTTTGCCCGTCTGTTTGTGGATGGTACGCAGTACTCATATCTAAATTAGTACCCAAAGCGTTCTGAAGTGACCTCCAGAAATTGGATGCGAACCTCGGGTCGCGATCACAAATGATTGAAACAGGTATTCCATGCCTCGTAACAACCTCCTTTAGGTACATTCTTGCAAGTTTATCCATAGGATCAGTCTCTCTCATCGGTGTGAAGATTGCAGACTTAGTGAGTCGGTCAACAATCACCCAAATGGTGTCGTAGCCTTGCGACGACTTAGGAAGCTTAGTAACAAAATCCATAGTGATGTTGTCCCACTTCCATTCAGGTATCTTGGGTTGTACCAACAATCCTGAATAGGTCTATTGATGTTCGTACCTGACTTTACGCTTTAGCAAATGTCAACACTGCTAACATAAGTTCGATGTCGGCTTTCATATTGGCCACCAATAAAGCTTCTTCATATCTTGGTAACATTTGGACAAAAACCCGAATGATTGAGTATTTTGACTTGTGGTACTCTTACATACTCACAGTCCTCAAGCCGCCAAAAACATGTGAAACCATCCCCTTAACCCCACTCCTGTCATTGAAGCATAGGTTCCATCCGCACGCGGTTCCAACATTCTCCATTCTAACTTTCTCCGATCCTAGAGCAAATTCCCAGTACAAGCGCTCCAACCATCTTCGTTCTTGATGTTCTCTGGTTTTCGTGCTTCAGTCTGAGCATTCAAGATTTGTTTGGGAAGATCCAAGCCAATAGTCATGACTAAGGCTCAAACTCTTAAATGGTGGTCTCTCGGTTCTTTCCTCAACAAAGAATCAGGCAACGACATTTTGCCTTTCCCGGGTGATAACGAATCTCACAATCGTAATCACTGAGCAACTCCAACCAACGATGTTGCCTCATGTTCAACTCTTTCTGATTAAGAATGTGTTGTAGACTCTTATGATCAGTGAACACCGTGCACTTGGTTCCATACAGGTAGTGCCTCCAAATCTTGAGAGCGAACACTACCGCTCCAAGCTCCAAGTCATGAGTCGTATAGTTCTTCTCATGAATCTTCAGTTGGCGTGATGCATAAGAAATCACCTTTTCTCTTTGCATTAACACAGCTTTAGTACATTATTGTTTTAACCCAAGTTAATTATTTGAGTACACGGTTGCTAAGTCCTTATCCTTGTAAATACAATTTTAGGATGATTGGGATTTATGGTAGTATTTATTTCGCAGAAGAATGGGGAAGAAAAGTTAAATTAATACCCCCATATGTTTGTTAGATGATCTCCATGTTATATTGATCCACCTCAAGACGGGTCATTAGTTAGATTGTAAATAATTGAGTATGTAAAATTTCAAGTATAGGGGCGTAGCTAGAAAACCCCCATGATGTATTATATGTTTAAGCAATGGCAGGGCAAAAGTGTATGAAAAAAATTGTATATAAAAAAAGTCAAAAAAATGTACGGGCTGCCATTTGCTTATGTTTATGTTTATCATAGAGTCAAGAAAAGAAAAAGAAAGAGATTGATGTAAAGTTGTGTAGAGTTTGTATATCTTTGTCCGAGTCTTGGCTTAGCAACCAAACTAACGTGTATTCGTATAAATAATTAGTTAACCCTTCCACTCCAAATTTACCCAAATCCACCTATATGTATCCCATCCGTTTCAGTTTCAATTATATGTTATCTTAAACCTACACCCCATAACCCTTTAAAATACCTCTTGGATAGTAATGAATAATGCTTACGCCTAGCGGTAGAGGTTTGCCCTTTACCAAGCCTATGGTAATTTATATGCTATGATAGGTAATAAGTGTTGATTTTCTGTTTCCCCATTATGTTATAGTTTATTATACATCCAAGGGAAAGAGAGAATCCCAAACACTTATGTGAGGTGCTAGTGTACGCTTTCCGTACTTTTAATTACGAGGTCTAGGAGGCTGTGTTGTAAAATACTTTTAAAGAGTAGGTTAAATGACCCTCATATTGCTATTGTCTAGGTAGAAAAGCCTATTTACTTGAGGACACGCAAATCCCAAGTGTAGGGGTATTTGATGAGGTGTCATTTTATACACTATTTCGGGGTCATTTAACCCCCTAAATCATGCAAATATGCCCAGATTATGTGCTTACTCGTTTGTTTTTAGGTTTTTAGCACTTGGATGGCATTTGGAGGGAATACACGTGACTTGGGCTCATTTAGAGAAGAAACGAATGAGATTACGGACCTACACCAAATCCTTGAAGAAATATTGCTTACAGAGTGTGGAGACGATAAAGCGATGCCATCGTGATCCATCTAGTGACGGCGTCAGAGATTTGGTGATGGCGTCAGGACGTGACCGGCTTAATGAGGATCTAGAATCATCTATGTAGCGACGGCGTCAGGATTACAATGCGACGCCGTCGCAGCGATATCTCTATATATACTAAACCGATTTTAGGGTTTAAGGTGTGTAACTTTGTATAACTTTAGGGAGACGAAACCTAGCTCTTGTAGTAGCTTCATAGGTCGTTTTTAGGGCCCTAAAACCCTATTGTACTACCTTGAATCCATGTTTTAATCCAAGGTTATTTATCTTTAATCATTTAATATGTCTATGTGTTGTGTGATTGATTTATCTCTTTGCTTTCTTTATAACATGTAAGGCTAAACCCTCCTTTGTATTTGCTTATGATTACATAAAAGTCGGATTGTAGATCATTTTACTGTTGCTTCTTGATTGGTAATTGTGCGTGTTAGGTTCTAGAAAACCAGCTTTTGTATGTATCGCTATAGACACGTCTAGGGCAACGCGAGTGCGTAGAAAGGATACCATTGGGTAACAGTCTTCATACTACCTTGACCCTTTATATGGTTGATCCCTCTTAAGATATTTCACATGCATTTAATGTACTCTTAGGGGCCTTGTAATAGTCTTCATACTACCTTACTTGCGCGTTGCCCTAACGGAATATTAAATAGATGGTGGGTTTGTGTAATCTGTTCATGACCTACGAAATACTTACACATATCTTCACAAGTGTGACAAGGCAACAAGATTAAGAGAAGCAATCTAATAGGTAATGTACGATTAAGTAAATACATTTAATTATCATAAAGTTATCACCAGTAGATTAGATATTAGTTTGGTGAATTAGTTAAACAAACCAACCTCTTAAACCATAGATTTACTTGCTTTCCTATAAATATAAAAATACAAAAAGAATCTTCTCTCAACCCCTAGAATTTTGTTAGACCATGATCAAGCCTTCCCAACCTATTCCCTTAGAGAACGATAACAACCCCCGAGTATTGCCTATACTACTACTACAACGGTTAGGTACACTGCCTAGGGAGTTGTAAAACTTCTTGTAGAAGTCCCTTATGACAATCGTAACAGAAACCTACATGACGATTATTCACTATAGTTGGAAACACATGCCTTTTAACTAGGATCATCTCCACTAAAGTAGTGCCTTCTAGGACATCAATATCAACAACAGTAGTTAAGCAAACATAACCAAGTAGTAACAAATCTGGGAATCTCAAAGACATAACAAATGTAGGGTCAAGTAGTAAATCTAAGACTGTAGGTTCTAAGATTTCTAACCACTCAGAACCCATTCAAAACTGGGGATCCAATGTTTCTACGGCTCCATCTTCTTCCTGTGCCAATTTCAGGTCGTACAAATCAGACTCTGGTACCTGGACTCGGGCTGCTCCAAGCATATGACAAGGCATCGCTCTCAGCTCACCAACTTCGTTAGCAAATTTTTTGGTACAATTAGATTTGGTAATGATCAGATTGCAAAGATAATGGGTTATGGTTACTATCAGCTAGGGAATGTTACAATCTCATGGATTCATTATGTTGAGGGTCTCGGGCATAATTTTTTCTATGTGGGTCAATTTTGTGACTCGGATCTTGAAGTTGCATGCCAATCACACACGTGTTATGTTTGGAATTTAGACGGTGCTGATTTACTTTCCGGATCCAGAGACATAAATTTGTACACTATTTCTCTGGATGATATGTTGAAATCTTCTCTGATTTGTCTGTTATCTAAAGCCTTAAATACTAAAAGTTGGTTATGGCACCGATGGTTGTCTCATTTAAACTTCGGTACTCTTAACCAGTTGGCTAAACAAGGTCTTGTTCAAGGTCTGCCAAACATGAAATTTGAGATAGATCATTTATGTTCGGCATGTTCCCTTGGCAAAAGAAAGAAATACTCTCATAAACCCAAAGCTGAAGACAATAATCAAGAAAAACTCTATCTTTTGCATATGGATCTTTGCGGGCCAATGCGTGTGGAGAGTATAAATGGTAAAAAATACATCTTGGTCATAGTTGATGATTACTCATGGTTTACTTGGGTTAAGTTTTTGAGATCAAAGGATGAAGCTCCTTAAGTCATCATCAAATGCTTGAAGCAAATACAAGTTCGTATGAATGCAACTGTCCGAAATGTTCGAATAGATAATGGAACCGAGTTTGTGAATCAGACTCTAAAAGACTATTATGAAAATGTTGGAATCACACATCAAACATCTGTTGCGCGCACTCCACAATAGAACGACGTTGTCAAAAGATGACCCCGTACTTTAGTGGAGGCTGCTCGCACCATGCTGATCTTTTCTAAAGCTCCAATATTTCTCTAGACAGAAGCAGTCTCTATAGCATGTTATACCCAAAACCATTCCCTAATACGTCTCTGCTATAACAAAACTCTATATGAGCTGATGCACGACAAGAAACCTGATTTATCTTATCTTCATGTCTTTGGTTCTTTGTGTTATCCGACCAATGACACTGAGGAATTAGGTAAACTAAAATCAAAATCGATATTGGTATTTTCGTTGGTTATGCACCCGCAAAGAAGGCTTTTCGAATCTACAACAAACGTACAAGACTAATCATGGAAACAATTCATGTTACTTTTGATGAGCTGACTACGACTCAATTAATGACTCCTGGTACACTCATTTCAGGACTCGTGCCAAATCTTATTCCTCAACCACCTTATGTCCCACCCACAAAGAATGATCAGGATATCTTGTTCTAACCAAGGTTTGACGATTCTTTAATCCTCCTCTAAGTGTTGTTTCTCTAGTTCCTGTTGCTGCTCTATGACCTGTTGATCCAACCGGTTCACCTATGTCAACTTCAATTAACCAAGATGCACCATCTACATGTAACCCATCAATACAAGAACAAGAACAATCTCTAATTATCTCTTAAGGTGTTGACGAATCACCAAAAACTCCACACTTTCATGATGATCCACTTCATGAAACTCTTCATGAAGATTTGACTTCTCAAGGATCATCATCAAATGTGCGGTCATCCCACACTCCATTAGAACTTCTTGGTAAATGGACTAAGAATTATCCATTAGCAAATGTGATCGGAGATCCTTCTCAATTAGTCTCCATAAGAAATAAACTTAAGGCTAACGCCATGTGGTGTTATTTCGATGCCTTCCTTACTTTCGTTGAACCGAAGATTTTAAAGAAGCAATGCTCGAATCCTCCTGGATTGAAGCAATGTAACACCCCCAAAATAGGTCGCAGTGGAATAAGGATATCCGGGGTGTGTTACTTCTCAGATCAATAGCACAAGATATATAAGAACGACAAAAAGTTGTTTAAAATGATACATTGGATTTGATAAAAGACTTGTTACACAAAGCATGCAGCTTTACTTGTTTAGTGTTTGATATTACAAAGATTGACAATACATTTCCCAAAACATATTACATCTAAATCTTTAGCGTGATAACCAAAAATGTCACCAATGTATCCCTGCCACCTCGTGCCTATTGACCACCTGAAAACATTGCTTTAAAACGTCAACAAAAATGTTGGTGAATTCATAGGTTTGTAAATTTTAATATACAGGACCGCAAGACTTTCCTCGTGATAATGCAACAGATGTAGACTTCACAAAATCCGATTACATTTTTCTAAGCTCATGACATTAAAGCTCAACAATTATATTCGCAATAATAAATATTGCTATTATGCCTGATCAGATGTTCAAACCTAAACATCCCAAATCCGACATGTTATAACGTTCGTTCCCAGTAATAGCTAATCACCCGAACGGGGAGGTCAATCCCAAATATATCTATTCATAACATTCGCGCTCACATAATGTAATTCACAACTACATCTATGCAATTGACAGTTCATGATAACGGGCTCAACTTGGGTTATCGCTACTTAGGCAAACACGTAATCAATATAAAATATACACTTGCGTCCAATTTATAAAACAAAGCATGTTTCCACCCCAAAGTTATAAATCATTGATATCGTAAAAATGTGGAGCTATGAACTCACCTCGAGTACAGATAATCCAAATATCACAGATAAAACGTCACGTAAATCGTTAGATGCAACCTATTTAAATTAAGGTCGTATAAGTGCTAAGCATGGTAATTAACATCTACCATATACAATTCTACATAGCTAGATCACCATCTAATTGTTTTGGTAAAATTATGTTTAATAAGTTATAACGTTTATAATTACTGTTTTAGTAAAACTGGCGTTTTCGTATTAAGTCGAGTTATCAAAATTTGAGGTGTTTCAAGTCCGTTTGAGGTGTTTCTTGTGCTCACGTTTTCGTATTAAGTCGAGTTATCAAAATTTGAAATTTTCAAATTTTTGACCAACTGGTGAACAGTAACTTTTACTGTTCACTCCAGATCATATGTTCACTTATATCGTTTTTGTTGTCGTAAAACTCGTATACGTCGTGTTTTCTTCGTTATAGCTCCATTTTTAGCGATTCCTTTGAGCACGTTCTCGTAATTGAAAGTTCTATTGATTTATGAAGTTTACAAAAATAAAAGTTTCTGTCATGAATTGTAACTTTTATAAAAATTGTTTTATAAAAGTATAAATTGACGTAAACTCGCGCAATTCATAACGCATTCGTTATTAATTGAAAAATTATGATTCTTATCATTTTGGAATCCTAAAAATATGTATAATCTGTGAAAAATACTAAACTTTCTGTTTTTGAAGTATTTTATAACTTGCTTTATAAAGTTTATTTTATAACACCAGTATTAACGTAAATCATATTTTTATTGTATATTTCTCGTTATTAATCAGTTTTTCAAGTTTCTTACCTTTTTGGAATCGTTACGAGATGTAATATCTTTTTAAAATGTTAAACCTACTGTTTGGATTTCGAATCCAAACAGCCCCCTTATGATACATATATATACTTATTTGTTTAACTTGTTTTATATATTTTTCAACTAAGTAAATTTCCACAAGTTCTTAATAACTCATAATATACTATGTTATACATATAGTAATGTCCTTAGGTCTATGATTTGTCTATTTTTCCAAGATAACAAGTTCATAAATTTACATAAAATCATAAATTTCCTTAAGTAACTTTTATGTACAAGTTTATACCTAAACATTTTCCACTTAAACCAACATGTTAACATACTTATATTTCCATTATATCATAATATTATCCACATCATAACATATGTAAAAGTGTACAAAATGATAATCACAAGTAAAAACTCCTTTTACATGTTCAAAAGTCCTAAATGGTGATTCTTGCTATAAAGAACTAACATATGCATAAAAACTCATGAAATGAAAAGATAAAGGCTTTTAGATAACCTTATGATGAATGATGATGATGAGAAATACGTGCTAAACCCTTGTTTAGACTTTAAACCCAAGCTTGCACACTTGAAAACCCTAGTTTTCTTAGAAAACCCTAATCTTGCAAAACTTTCTTCAATACTTGTAAATGGTTAACCAAGGCTTGGAAACATCTTAGTATATCTTAGGAATGATGTGTGTATGTGTGTATGCTCTTAGAAAATCAAGGTATGGATTGTTTAAATGGGGGTTTGTTTGCCGTGGCTATGTAGAGAGCAAAAGGGAGAGTTTTTGTTGATTTTTACTAAGTGTATAAGAGTGTGCATGCTATCTATGTGTATACTTGCATCATATATGAGCTAGGATGGTCAAAAAGTTTGCAATAGTGGTCAAGAACAAGATGAGGGTCTTAAGGAAGACCTTATGGTCTAGGTATGGTCCAAATAGGGATGACTAGTGACTTAAATCACTAGTCATGATAGAAGTCTTGTTAAGCCATACTTGCACCATGCCTTGGTTAATTACTTGTGTCTTTGTGTTCCCTAAGATGGACATGATCCCATGAAATCAAGGAAGACATATGACTAGCTAGTTTCTTGCATAAAAGAAAGTATAAGTTATAAGGTAAAGTGTAGTCTTGATATTTAAATGTATACTTTGCAAATTGTATAAGTCTTGTTTATTTCTTTATATATGGGGCGTCCCATTTATATAAGTGTGGTAAAGTTTTATAAACTTTGGTCATTAAAAATAGAAATAAGCATTTGTTGAAGCGTAGATTAATTAACGTGGTTCCGGGTATGCCTAAACGTACTCTATCGCGAAACGTAATAAATTTACGCAACCAATAAAAATAAATTGAACAATGTTAATAATTATCCTCAAAATAATTACTTAACCCTTGCTTGATGTAAACCATTAATTTATTGATACCCGTTTACGTTGAATGATAACTTGTAACTTACGCGATTTAACTATAAATCCGCGAATTAAAACAAATGAGTACAAAACTAAATATACATAGTGAATTTACTGACGTCGTAAATGACCCTAAAACACGAGGTGTTATAACGATGCTCATTATGATCACTATTGTCCACCTCAAGTTCCGTTTATCTATAATCCGGAACCGTGTTACAATCAACACTTTAATTTCCCACAAAATTTTTAAAGTTTTCAACAACAATATATTTGTTGTACCCGCTGTGGGGGCCCGCATGAGATTTTTCAATGTCAATGAGTGATCTTCTATGAGCCTTGTTGTGAAAATTACAAGGGTCCTCATGAGACTTTTCAGTGTCAACCGATGAACCAAAATTTCGATAATTTTAATTCTTTCGGTTTTGACCAATTTCAACCCCGCAGTATCCCATCATTCATCATCCTCATCAAGAAACGAGTGTGGAAATGTTGCAAGCTAGAGAAAACCTAATGGAATCTATACAAACCTTTTTAAAGAAGTTTAATCGTATATCTTTTAGAGAAACTCCAAAGGTTTTATTGCTAGCTTGGGAGAAATTTTTTGAAATTAAGCATGCTTTTAAAGAAAAGCAACATCAACCAGAGGATATACAAGAATTTCTTTGTAAACTTCTTAAAGATGTGCAAATTATAAGTGAGGAGCTGGCAAATTTTATTAATACTCCAAACTAGAATAGTCATGCCTTCTGCAACAATGATGATGATGATGATGACGAGGAGTATACTATTGCAGTCACACCCGTCTTACAAACTGTGGAACCCTATAACTCTCTAAGTATGGGGGACAAGCATCTTAGCACTATTCCAGAAACAGAATCGGATGAAGTAATAAAGTCTAGTGTTGAGGACCTTATCCCAATCCCAAGTGAGTTCGAGGGTATTTCCGACGATACGTGTGGTGTGCCTTTTTGTGATAATTCTCCTCCTCTTGATGTTTTAAACGATCACTTTGAGATTTTCTCCGATTTTAACGATGATTGTACTTTGAGTGATGACGATTCTTTTGAGGACATCGATTACGTTGAGGCATCACCTCCCGATTCTGAGCTTGTTAGCTTAGAAGAGGTGAATGATGATATACTTCATGAGAAATTATTGAATATCTATCTTCTTATTGCTAAGATCGAATCTTTGAATGACAACCCCACTCCTTATTGCGTGCTCAAGTCTCCTTCCACTTTTCCTATCCCCGTTGAGGATAGTGACTCTTTCTTTAAGAAGTCCGATACTTCTCTCTCTTATTCGGATAATTCTTTACCTGAATTCGAGACTTTTAGCGATCATACAGAAAAGACGAGTAGTGGCAGTACCACTACTCATACTGATTACTCTCTTCCCGAGTATGATTCGTTTCTCTTTGAGACTGAGCCCGATCAGGGCGAGTTGAGTAGCATTGTTATTGAAGATATTTTGGGAGAACCCTGTGTTTATGTGCCTAATGTGTTACCCACCCATACCATCCTTATGCTGAATTCAGACTTCATTCCTTCTGATGATTCTCTCGGATCCGATCTTGAAGTTTCTTTTCCTTCCGGAACTAGAAACAAGATTTTTGATCCGGGGATATTCATTCGAGTCCAATCCAAGAGATTTCTATCACCGAATGAATTTTCTATCTCATTCATCTGTGATCCTCTTTCTCTAGTGTTTGACACTTTGCTTCCATTTTCATCCGAAAATGAGGACAATCCGTGATCCTCTTTCTCCAGTGTTTGACACTTTGCTCCCATTTTCATCCGAAAATAAGGATAACATTTTCAATCTTGGTATTCTTGCTTCTAATGAGGAGAAATCTCCTCATCTCTTATCTCATCGGGGCTTTAAAGCTTTCCAGCTCATTTTTGATATTTCTGAAAGCCCAATGGTGATCTATAAAGATGACATTCTTATATTGGATGTTCCGTTTATCCATTTCTATCCTCCTTGACCAACTCAAGTATGGGGGATCGAGTCAGGCTCAAGACTCGGTTACCAAAAATAAGCGATTCGTGGGTGGGAACCCATGTTTATCCTTATATAATTATATAGTAGTAACGAATAAGTGTGTTGTGAGGAGGCTCGCCTTTTCCTTTCTCATGTTTTGTGGTTTTTGTTGTATGTCCAGGATTGCCTTGGATTTTGAAGCCTCTCGTACTCATGGTTTTGTCCTTCGTTCACTCGAGCTTCAATCCTTAGCATGATTATGGGAATTCAATATCCAATCTTATCGACTAACGTTTATCTTTATGCATACCTAATAAACGGCTTTAGGATTTACGTAGAGACCCTTCTTAAAACATTGAGGACAATGTTCAATTCTAGTATGGGGGGGTCTATCGATTTGATTGTGCCTGCAGCCGTTGTTTTCACGTAATCCCGTTTTTACCACCAAAATACCAAAAAATTGAAAAATTTTAAAAAATTTCAAAAATAAAATAAGTGTTTTATCGCAATGTCGACTTTCCTGCTGGGTAGAATAAGAATAAATTTTGACTCGATCGAGCGTGTTGAGCTCTAGCTTGCTCCTTAACTTTTAGACTAAGCTTTCGGGGATCTTTTTATTAAAGATTTTAAATTTGCGAAGAACGAGAAATGATAGAGTTAATTATGAATTAGATGCTAAACAAGAATTATTTGGAAATCTTATAAGCTCATGTGTGTAATTTGTGGTTTTTTCTCTCATAAGCTTCTAACCGGACTACTAATACGTGCTATTTTTGAAAATTAAACTTAAATCAACAAATTTTTGAATGTGAAATGTAGTCAATAACATTTTTGTCTTAGTTCAAATTTATACTTAAATTTTCCAAAAAGAAGTCTTCTCTATATCATGGTAATATAAAGATATATGTTAAAAAATATATAAAAAAATGAGGTAATAATAATAATAATAACTGTGGGCTAATAAAAGTTTACTGCATCTTGCTGGCTCACAACCGATGTTGCAGTCTTCTAAATAAGGCACATAATAATTATCCGAGACTAATAAAAGTTGATGCATCTTGCCGGCTCACAACCGATGTTGCAGCCTTCTAAAAGGTCAAGGATTTCATTAGTTTAAAGGATGTGTAATTATATTAAGTGTAGTAAACGTGAACTAATAAATATAAGGAAAGTCTATTTTTCTTAAATTTAAATATGCTTTTGAACTAAGACTATTTCGTTTTAAGTTGTGATTTTATGTATATACGGGAAATCCAAGAGTTTTGAAACCGAAGGTCCGTGAGTCCCGATACTAGTCTCTGTGGGGTGTCAAAAGCCTGGTCACTTAGCCGCAAGGTTGGGATGTGCCGAGACGAAAGTCGCTACATGAGATAATCTCGCCTTCAAACTCATTACTTTTGGGGGAACGTGAAGCATAGAAATTTTGCAAAACATTTGATCTATGGTTGAAATTCGAAATAAGCACATTCACCTAAGATATAATAATTGTCGGGAGCAAAATTTTCACAAGGTACAAGTATGAGTAGTGTTAGCATCTTAACTTGTATTTAACGGTGATTTTGTTTTTAAGCTTGGTTTGAGACAAGTGAAAAGTCAAGGACGATGAATTTACCCTTTTTGGGCAAATCTGTCACTTTTTCATTAGCTTATTTCTAGCTTATGTGTAGGATTTACAAAAAGTTTCTTTTTTAAAGTTTGTTATTTTAGCTTATTTATTAGGTTTTTTAAAAAAAGAAAACAAAAAAAATGTTGTGTAAAAAAGAGAGGTCACGGGGATCGAACATGTGACCTCCCCTTTATATACCAAGCATATTTAACACACATCTCAACCACTGCCCTTGGGACTTTTCACCTGTCATACCTTGCAACATTAAATACTTAACCCATGTTTTAGCCATTTAGCTTATCAGCCTATTTTAGCTTAATACCAGCTTATTCAAATAAGTTGGTAACTCCGTTTCATTTTTCTTAAATTCAGCATTGTTCAAAGTACTTTTTGTAATTTTTTTTAGATTTTTTATAAATAGTTTAGTATTTTTAATATTTAATTTAGATAAAAACTGTTTTTTATTCATAATAAATTAAATAAAAGTCAAAAAAATATAATTCTTTTTTTTTAAATTTTCTTTTATCATTTAGGACTGTTAAAAATTAAATTTGCGTTTGTAGAGTTAAAATTTCATAATTTAGGTTTTTAAAGAACGGGTTTTGAATCCCGTTAACTTTTTTCTTGTTTAGGCTTTAATTGCTTTCGTTTTTAGTTTGCCTTTACTTGTTTTTGTATATTATTAGTAGAAATAGAAAACCAAACCCAACTTGTGATATTCAAGCACTATTCCAAAAACCGATTCTTGATTTTCAATTCACGTCTCGTCGAGACATGACCCGGGAAGGGTTTTTTTGGATATTACTTTGGTCAAAAGTAATTATCCTTCTAAAAGCCTCTTGGAATACTTATTATTGATATTATCCTAATATATTTAGATAATTTGTTATATTATTATATATATATTTGATATATATATATAGTTTTTGTATATATATATATAATATATATATATATATATATATAGTAAAAGATTGTTACCAGTGCTCGTGTGCGCGTGAGATGCGGTGTCGAGTGGTGGTGGTGGTGAGAGGAGGTGGTGATGAGCTGTGGTGGTGAGAGGAGGTGGTGGTGGTGTTGTTGCAAAATCGCCAAGAGATGATAATTTTTGATGTTTTACGTTTTGTGTTACCAATTGAAACCCAGATCAGCTTTTTGGTGCCAATAAATCCCAGGCGACATTCCCGGGCGACATGTCGCCCGAGAAAGTTGCAAGTTTGTCGTTTACCGCAAAATGGCGCGTTAACGAAAATTTTAGAGGTCCTTTTTAGCAATAAACCTCGGCGATATGTCGACGGGGATTTTTTTTTTAATAAATGAACTATAAGGTTTTTTGATAATTATTATATGTAACAAACCCCGGCGACATGTCGCCGGGGAATGTTTTTTAATAAAAAATCTTTATAGTTTTTTAATTATTTTTATTTGTAAAATAAATTTTATAAATAATAATTTATAAAGATAATTATAAGTTTTTTTATTATTATTTATATAATTTTATATACACATAATTATTATTTGTGAAATATATTTTATAATTATTATTTATAAAGATAAATATATTTTATTATTATTTATTTAATTTTATATACAAATATATAATTACTATTTATAAATATATTTTATAATTAAATATGTTATCGTTGTACATTTGATGTTCAACGGATGAGTCGATATGTTATCGTTGTACATTAGATGTTCAACGAATGAGTCGATATGGTATCGTTGTACATTCGATGTTCAACGGATGAGTCGATATGTTATCGTTGTACATTAGATGTTCAACGGATGAGTCGATATGGTATCGTTGTACATTAGATGTTCAACGGATGAGTCGATATGTTATCGTTGTACATTCGATGTTCAACGGATGAGTCGATATGTTATCGTTGTACGTTCGATGTTCAACGGATGAGTCGATATGGTATCGTTGTACATTCGATGTTCAAAGGATGAGTCGATATGGTATCGTTGTACATTCGATGTTCAAAGGATGAGTCAATATGTTATCGTTGTACATTCGAGGGTATCGTTGTACATTAGATGTTTAACGGATGAGTCGATATGGTATCGTTATACATTAGATGTTTAACGGATGAGTCTATGTGTTATCGTTGTACATTAGATGTTCAACGGACGAGTCGATATGGTATCGTTGTACATTAGATGATTAACGGACGAGTCGATGTGTTATCGTTGTACATTATAGGTTCAACGGATGAGTCGATAATTTATCGTTGTACATTAGATATTCAACGGATGAGTCGATATGGTATCGTCGTACTTTCGATGTTCAACGGATGAGTCGATATGTTATCGTTGTACATTAGATGTTCAACGGATGAGTCGATATGGTATCGTTGTACATTAGATGTTTAACGGATGAGTCAATGTGTTATCGTTGTACATTAGATGTTCAACGGACGAGTCGATATGGTATCATTGTACATTAGATGTTTAACAGATGAGTCGATGTGTTATCGTTGTACATTAGAGGTTCAACGGATGAGTCGATATTTTATCGTTGTATATTAGATGTTCAACTGATGAGTCGATATGGTATCGTTGTACATTCGATGTTCAACGGATGAGTCGATATAGTATCGTTGTACATTCGATGTTTAACTGATGAGTCGATATGGTATCGTTGTACATTCGATGTTCAACGGATGAGTCGATATGTTATCGTTGTACATTCGATGTTCAACGGATGAGTCGATATGGTATCGTTGTACATTAGATGTTTAACGGATGAGTCGATGTGTTATCGTTGTACATTAGATGTTCAACGGATGAGTCGATATGGTATCGTTGTACATTCGATGTTCAACGGATGAGTCTGTTATCGTTGTTGTACATTAGTGGTTCAAAGATGAGTCTAACTTGGTATCGATTGTAACATTCGATGTTCAAGGATTGAGTTGCATATGTTTATCGTTGTACATTCGATGTTCAACGGATGAGTCGATATGTTATCGTTGTACATGAGTTGTTTAACGGATGAGTCGATGTGTTATCGTTGTACAATTAGAGGTTAAACGGATGAGTCGAGATGGTAATCGTTGTACATTCGATGTTCATACAGATGATTCGATTTGGTCATCGTTGTACATTCGCATGTTACAACTGATGAGTCGATATGCGTATCGTTTGTAATTCGATGTTGATGTTCAACGGATGAGTCGATATGTTATCGTTGTACATTTGATGTTCAACGGTTGAGTCGATATGTTATCGTTGTACATTAGATGTTCAACGGATGAGTCGATATGTTATCGTTGTACATTAGATGTTTAACGGATAAGTCGATATGTTATCGTTGTACATTAGATGTTCAACGGATGAGTCGATCTGGTATCGTTGTACATTAGATGTTCAACGGATGATATATTTTATTATAACGATGATAGTCATATCAAAGGTAGCAAAACTACTAAAAATCACTCATATGTAGCTAGAACATGATAAGTCCTACTTAATTAATTACATAATTGACTAGTTAACATAGATAACACATACGAAATCACCTAATCTGCGATCTCATACCTTTTGGGCTTGATTTTGTCAAAGAACGAAAATGAACCAACTCTCACCCGCGATCTTGATCTAAAATTTCGACCAATTCCTCCTGTAGCCCTATACTCCAGCCAAAAACTCCCGCCAAGTACTCCTGCCAAATACTCCCGCCAAATACTCCCTCCAAAAACTCTTTTTTTTACCATAAAAGCATATCAAACTCTTACCATCACAACCACCAACAGATCAAACTATTATTATGGTGTTGATGGTGCCATATGAAGCTTTTGCGTGTCCTTGTGAAGCCGGAGATGAAGTTCTGCGAGAATCGTATAAACCTAAAACTCGTGGTAAACTATATTATGCATGTCCACGATCAAAGGTGAACAATCACATGCTTTTTTGTGTAATATACAAATAATGTGGTTAGTTGTTAAAAATTATTATCTTTACTCTTTAACAGCCTAGGCAAAACACTTTCGGATGTGAATTTTTTTATGGAAAGAGGAACGAGTTCGGATCTACTGTTGGTTCTCTCATGGAGCTTCAACGACTCATTTATTCTCCAAGCATCTTTCATCGACTCCATTTTTATTCTCCAGTATCTTCACCACTCCATGCTATTTCTCCAGGAGGCTTCACCACTCAAGCTATCTCCAAAAGAACTTTAAGAAGTGCAGAGTGGCTAAACTGCAGCACTTGCTTGGAAAGATGACGGTATCTCGAGGCAACAGTGAAAGGTTAATCGACTTGGAAGCAAACACACACTTTAATTCAGCGGCCATTACTTTCAGAAGTTTTTACAATGACATGAGAAAACTTGGTTTGGAGTATTTTTGTCATTTGTATATGTAATTTGTATGTTTTAATGTAGTCTGTTTGTAAGTCTCGTATGTATTTTTTGTCGTTAATTGTTTAAGAGTTGTTTGTAAATGTGGATTATCGGTCTAAGACCTCGCTTGTGTTATTACACAGTTGTTGTATAATATTTTACTAAATGATGTTGTTTTGGGTTACTTGACGAATGGTGCATCTTGAAAAGTCAGGTTATCATGTTAAACCTATAGAAGGGTTAGTCGCATTTCTGACCGAACGAACCGAGAAAACGAAGTGTTTTTTTATATAGTTATTATTTATCAAATATATAATTATTATTTATCATGGAACCTAGAAACGAACCTATAAAATACGGCATATCGGCATACAAAATACACACTATATTTTTGTTAGAGTATACGGCATATCGGACCGAAACGAACCTAGAAAACGTAATGTTTTTTATATAGTTATTATTTATCAAGTATATAATTATAAATAATAATTAATATATTATTTATATATTTTATAAATAATAAACGGCTTAAAGTCAACGAAGTCAACACACTATCCCGGGCGACAAGTATAAGCCCAAAATAAGCTTATAAAATAAAAGCCCAAACCAAAGCAAAGCACAATGATACTATCTCGGGCGACATTTCGCCATCTGGCCACGTCACCAACATTGACCAATATCATAAGACAGTCAACGTAAGTCAATGAGGTATCCTGGGCGACATGTCGCCCGGGAAACCACCTGCCACGTCACCTCCCAGATAATTAACACTAACTATTTACTTAAACCTAGCCAATATTTTGTAAAATGTAACCCCGGCGACATGTCGCCGGGGAAAAGTGAGCGGGAAAATTTCCCGCTACGTTTTTCGTTGATTTTTTGGTCAAACTTTAACGAAACTATCCCGGGCGACATGTCGCCCGAGAAAACATCTTCAAACTTTGACTAAAAAGTCTATCATAATTGGTGCCACGTAGGACGTATTTTTGTCGTTTAGCGAATTTTCCCCGACATTTGTCGCCCGGGATAAGTTCGTCACATGTTATATTTTTTCTTGTAGTGTGGTAATACAGAAGAACATTAAGCAAGTTCTGAGAGCTAGTCTTAATAGCCATGATTATTATATATTGGGAAAGTGACAAGTATGATGTAGATATTGACTTTATGGATAGTAGAGGGTCGTTGCAATATGACTACGGAAGGTTTTATCATGCTTCGAAGTCGTTTTATGATGGTGATAAGAAGCGAAGGGTATTATGGTCATGGATAAATGAAGGCGATAGTGAACCGGATGATAATAAAAAAAGGCTGGTCTGGTATTTAGGTTCATTTTGACGACTTTTTTTTCATCATATATGGGTTTTCACTGCTTAAGAAAAAAGAAGCGTCGGCGTTACTGTCCACTTTTAGCGGCGAAAATGGTTACCTTTTGTACAGAATTTTATACCACATCTAGTGTAATTAACAATTTAATTTTCTGTCAATTCCAAGGAGCATCTGGCTAAGTGAAAACGGAGATCAGTTGGTGCAGTGGCCCGTTAAGGAACTTGAAAAACTACGTAAGCGGAAAGTGCATTACGAGAACAAAGAGCTAAATGGCGGATCCTTATTCCAAATTTCAGGCATTACAGCTTCACAGGTGACTAAATAAAGCTCAAAAGGACTTATCTGACTTTTATATATTGTTCATCTCGCTCTATCTGATCTACTATTAAAAAAAAGGTTAGATCTTTCATGTCCATCTGTTTTGCAGGAGGTGATTTGCACATAACAATCAGCCCATTGCACATGGTGTAGCTGTATGCAACTAAAGCTAGTTATGTACCAGAATATTAGAGTTATTGAGCCAAATCCAGATAACCATAATCACCAAACTCAATTGTTCAGCGAACAAAGTGCAACTGGTTTCACAGTTCTCTGCAAACAATAATTTGTAAGTTCAAGTCTATCTTGAACTATCAGTGTAGCACCATCTAACAAAAGAACTCAATTGTTCATTGGCACTAGAAAGATTAAGAACCAGATGCTCAGGTATAGTATAGAGACCCCCATATGATTTAAGAATGAAGTTGCATTGCTTGTAGAGTAACAATTTTGTATTGTCGACGAATGCAGTGAAGACTATTTTTTATATCTAGATTTGTATTTTAACAGATCTTCCTTTATTTACTAGATTTTTAGTATACAACTGATAACTCTAGAAATATTAGAACCATGCCGAAAATCAGTCACGTAAGCACCACACTAAAACCATATTTAGCCGTTGTCATCACTACTGTAAACTGGACCAACCGAACAGTAAAACACACAACCCACACAACAACACAGCACACACACATACACACAGCCTGGTATTTACCGCATCGAAAACCCACAATGAAAACCACAGTAAGTGGGGCGTCACTTCAATGGGGTGCAAATTAGGGGTGGAAACGAGCCGAGCCGCGCGTGAAAAGCTCAGAATCGAATCGGTAAAAAGCTCGAACGAGCCGAGCCTAAACGAGCTCGAGCCTAAGTTTGGGCTCATTAATAAACGAGCTCGAGCCCGAGCTCTATACAAAAAGGCCGAGTAGGCTCGCGAGCCTAAACGAGCATATAAATATTGCCTATACGTGTAACAACGAGCCTAAAAGAAGTAAACGAGCTCGAGCCTAGCGTGATTAACGAGCCGAGCTTCATTTGAACTTTGTTTTCTTCAAAACATCATATAAATTAGTCGAGCACGAGCCGAGCTCGAGCTTGTCAAATTTTTCACGAGCCGAGCTCGAGCTCATAATATGAGGCTCGAAACGAGCTCAAGCTTTATAGATATAAACGAGCCGAGCTCGAGCTCTGGCAGGCTCGCGCTCGGCTCGTTTCCACCCCTAGGTGCAATCACATTGCTATACTTTATGCTCTTATTTCAAATATATATAATATGGCTATATAAGGGCTAGTTTAATTTTGCTAGTCCATAGTGTACAAAGAAAAGGGCCATTCATGGTACTCTAACGCATTCAATTCATCGACAAACAATTTAAGAAACAACAAGATAAAACTCCCCAAATTTAACTGATCGTAAAATATAAAGTAAGTTAGAAGATACAGTAATAACCTAGCAACTGAGTTTATAGTGAATTCATCGAGTACAAAGGATTGTTTCCCTTAAGCCTTTGATCCAACAAGGTAAAGCTTACCCACGACGTGAAGAACAGCAACAAAAGCAATGAAGCCAATGCTCATGACAAGAACAACATTTGGTGAGATCTTTAGTCCAGGTGCATCATCTGTGTAAAACTGGAGCATGTTTCCTGCAGTTCCACCTGACGCCCCTCCGGTGCCGCCAGTCTTCCTTCTTCTTAAGTTGGCAGCAGTGGCTGCCGCACTTCCTCGTGGTGGAGCTGCTCCGTTCAAAGCCATTGTACCTGAAACAGTTTATAATGTTACAAAATAATTTAACGATTAACCATCTTTCTCTCCAAATTTACAAAATCTTACCAGAACTTAAAGGTATGATCATCATAATATAATGCATTTACCATTTAGAAAAAGAAAACTGCAATACATATACTATTACTCTATTAGCATAAAAAACACTCAGAATCTTATTACATCAACAGTTTAATATGCTTTTCCGCGAAACCAAAATCAGCTCATTTCTGTAACTACTTTTGTGCTCACAACCTACAATTCTAAAACACGATTGCCATTTATATTGAGGAGAAGGTCACTCTGTAACAACAGATTATAACAACATTTCACACGCATATTATAAACACAACTTATATTCCTTAAATAAAGCAATAAGTACACATAAAACAGTTTCGCGCCAACTAAAATCTCGTAAAAATGGCTACTTATACTCAAAATGGGACAATTATTTATTTATACATAAGTTGTTTTATAAAACATGCATCCAGAAACCCCTTAGTACTCCCTCCGTCCCAAAATTATAGTCTCCATTTCAATTTTGTGATGCCCCAAAATATGAAAATAATAGTCCTCTTCTTGTCTCAACCGATAAAAAGAGAGTTTTGATTGGTTGAATAGTGTAGTGGTCCCGCTTTTCTTAAACTGTGTTTTTGTCCCGAGACAATAATTTTGGGTCAGAGTAAACATGGGTATGAGGTGAAAATTGTATATAAGCAGACTTATATGTTCCTAATACCACCAGTAATTTAAATCGTCTTAATTTTTGTGTCTGATTTACTTTACAAAAGCAATATTCAGCATCTAATAAATATAAGTTTGATCGATCGTAACATACAATTAACCAAAGCATGAAAATAGTGATTCAATTAAATAAATCACGGAATAGAAAATAAAATAAATGAATAGAACCTGTATGAATTGAATTGGTAGAAGGTTTGATTTAGATCTGATTTGTGTTGGGAGATCGGATGTTATCAGAAAGAGTTATGAGACGGGTGTTTGTTTGAGCTTATATAGCTGGGTTTTTTTAAGCTTTGTTTTAGATTTTTTTATCGTATAACTCTATAACATCTCTTTGATTACCAAAAGTTGGTCTCACATCTCTGACTTAAATTTGGTCCAAAAATTATCTTTTCGTTAGTAAAAATGAGCCACCGTACATCTCTAAAGACAAAGAAGAAGTGTACGTTGTAATTTAGATTCGGGTTAGACTAGAATTAGGTTGTTTAAAGCTTGCCTTGCAAGGCAAGGAAAGTATTTAGTTAGGACTTTTCTAAACAGAGAGGTGACTGGGATGCTAGTTCTACACATTCTTTTTTCACGATGTAATCTTTGTTGGTATTAATAAAGAAGGGGGAGGGATATCATGTGCATGTTGTTCATAAACTTGTTAATATCTTTGTAGTTTTGTGTTGTTCTTTGTTTGTTTGTCTAACGTGGGTTTCGCGTTTGGTGTCGTAGTTGTGTAACAAGTGGTATCAGAGCTACGGGTATTGTGGTATCTGAAGCATCTAGTTCAAGGTTTGTCGAAGAAAAAATTGTTTTCTTAGAGCTGTTTTGAACAAGGAAGAAGAAGGTGATCATTTATTTTTTAGCGGCTTTGTTTTAAAAAAGAACAATAAAAGACAATTAAGTACACACAATCTTCTATTATTTCACTGTAAACCGGTTGAGGTGTTAATAAAACTTAATTGTTCGGTTATACTTTGTGGGTTTCGGTTCTTTGTAGTTTCGTGTCTCTCATATTTACTACTTGTGTTCTCATATTTGCTACTTGTGCTCGATACAATTCGCTATCTAACGTTTCGTGATCGAACTTCAAATTTGTTGTCATGATTGTTCAACAAAGAAAAAAGTAAACGAGTTATAAAATTTTGATCCGAGATAGACTTTCTATTTTGTTTATCCGATTTGGTAAACATGAACATTTCATATACACTTTCACAATGCCCAAACTTTATAATAGGCGGGTTTAGAACGAAACTTTCATCTTATAAGACTTATTCAATATAGGATTTATATGGTGGTGGAAGGCAAACGAGCAACAAGCTGTCGCCGCTAGCCTTTTTTGAATTGTAAAGCCAATACATTTAAAAACCACATCTGTGGATCTGGGTGTCATAACATTGTTGTGCATAACCTGTTGAACTCGGCTGAGTAACTCAACCACCTTAGGTGCAAGGAAACCAAAGGTATCAAACGCAAAAGAAGTAAACACGTGTTGATTCTCAATGCATGTTTTCTCGTGTTTTGTCACTTTGCACGAGGCGGCTTTTAAAGCAGCCTGACCGGCTGTAAAACCTCGACTACTTAACCTTACGAGAGGAGAAACCCCGGTCAAATCCACGCATGCATGTTTCCCTCCAACCCGTCCAAAAATTAAAACGTCAGTCGGTTTGAGTATGGATCTTCCATCCGACGGGTCAGTTAAAAAGTTCACATGTGCTTCTTTCTTAACGGAGATCTCGGCACGCCTACATATGTTAAAAAGGACGTCCCTAACCATATCGTGTCGGTATTTGATTCCCGAGAGCTCTTTACAATGAACCGCATGTTCCCCAAAGGAATCCAAACATGCCTTGCGACAAACATGGCATATCGCATCAACCGGAAATAATGGAATCATGAGACGATACTTAACGAAACTGATCAAATTGGAGAAGTGTTAAGTATTACTCCTTCTGTTCCAAAATAATTGTCTCCCGATAAAAAACACACAGTTTAAGAAAACATAATTATTATTGCATTATCTCTTTTACTTTTTTGCAAAATAAGAGTTTTACCCTTATAAAATTAATTAAAATTTTGAATGAAGTTTGTAATTTTCAGTATCATTAAGTGCAATATGGTAAACTTGCTACATTACTCACAACTATATTTAGAAGTGGATAATAATTTTGAGACAACCAAAAAAAAAACAGGAGTATTAATTTAGGACGAAGGGAGTAGCATTTAAAAAAGAAAATTGATTTTTGTGCGTAAGAATGATGCCTACTAGTACAGGTGACTTAACATTAGGTATGTATTTAAGCATACATTTTAGGTCTAAATAACAATACTCTTAAAAAAATAAAAAAAGTTAAATAAAAGTAGCAAAATTATTTGGCACGATAATACGATATCCGTAAATTGTCGTGGTAGCCACATCATATGCACAAATCAAATTTTGCCACGTCAGGATCATGCCAATATTTACGCTGTTTACATTGTTTATATTCTTCTTTATATTCAAAGAAAGAAAATATATATTGTGCACACATCTAAATATAAAAATACAAAAAATTATATGTCAAACAAAAAAATTACAAGTAAAAATTCGTTCTTAGTAATCCAGTCAAATTTCAAATACAACATTTGTGTAAGTCTAAAATTAATTTATATGACTAAATATAGGTTATGATGTTACTACGTAGAATTTAAAACATATTGCACTGATTAGGTCACCTCATGATTCGGTATAATTTCGTTTGGACAGAACTAGGGGTGTCAAATGGGTTGACCCGAACCCGACCCGAACCCGATAAGACATTATAGGGTCGGGTTGATTCAGGTCCAACTTAGCTTATCGGGTTTATCGGGTCAACCCGATAGACCCGATAAGCTAATAGGGTCGGGTTAGGATCTTAGTTAATTTCTTATCGGGTTATCGCGTCAACCCGATAAACTTGATAAGACATAATGATATATAAAAACTTCTAATTACTTGGTGCACTTTGTTTGAAAGACATGAAAGCACAAAAATATTACTACTGTTATTGAGATACGAACTATTGTTGTTATTTGTGAAGTTAGTTTCTAATGTTGTTATTTGTAAAATTAAAGAGATTGACGTTTAATAATGATAACTTGTTGTTTAACTTACGAACAGTTGTCTATGAAATGGTATAATGTACTCAATACTATATCGTATATGTAAGTTTAACCTCATAGTTGCATTTGTATACATTTTTTTTAATGGCAGTACAACTTCCTCGTCTCAAAATATATATTATATACTCTCTTTGAATGATGGAAATTGATCCACAAGCAATCAGACGATGTCCTTTTAATTAATAAACCAAGAAAAAGAAAAACACTGAATGTTATCAAAAACTTCACATTTCTTCATGTCTTGATAATTGAAAATATGGTTATTCCTAAAACGCCAAAGCATCCAACAAGTGGCGGCGAAAATGACATAAGCTCAGTCTTTCTCGACTTTTGAAGCTTTCCACGAGGTGTACCATATGTCTCATTCATCACAGGAAGATAACGTCGGGATTTTAAGCTCACACCAACCACGAACAAGCCTCCAGATATTGGAAGCTGCACTACAAGAGAAAAAGGCATGAGAATTGGACTCAACATGCTCGAAACATACTGGACATAATATCGAATCAATATCCAAACCACGAGATGAAAGGCTAAGACGAAGAGAAAGTCTATCAGAAGAAACCCACAAAGAAAATGTTAACCTTCCTAGGGATAAATCTTAACAACCATCTTGTCATGGGAGGGAATTACGGTAAGTCCATTTATCAAAAAGTTTTCTGAATTAAATGCTACAGAATAAGACCATCAGTATACAAGAGAGGAGAACGACACAATCCCTATCAACCTCAACATTCAAGAACCAATATCGCATGAGAAGGATTATAAAAGAATCAACAAGGAGCTCTCCAAAACCGTTACAGGACGACGCCAATCCCCAATAACGCCCAATACCCATTAACAAGTTTATCTCTAACAAGGCAATTTTGATTCTTTCTTAGGCGAAAGAACCAGTTAAAGCGAGAACAAAGAGGAAGCATCACCCAACCATGAATCTTTCCAAAAGCGTGCATAAGCCAATCACCACTTGATAACGAAGATAATCCAATGGGACATAGCCACATGATGAAGATGAAAATATCGTGCCAACTATACGAGCCAAAAGACCATTGGTTTAGCAGCCTTTAAGCTCAATACCAGCTTCATTGCCATGAATCGATTTTTGAACCTCAACCCAAAGAGCAGGTGGTTTATTAAGCAAACGCCATCTCCATTTGAGAAGCAAGGAGTTATTGAAAGCTTTTAAACTTCCCACTCCTAAACCGCCTTTATCAAGAGAAGCTAAAATGTTAGACCATTTGATCCAAGCAAGCTTCCTAGAGTCACCTGTAGCACCCCAAAAAAACGAGGCACGAAAGACTTTTTCAAGAGGTCTTAAGAACAGCTTCAGACAGAACATTAAATGAGAAGTAGATAGATACCAAGGCTTCCTAACACACTCTGATTTGATAAGCGAGTTAAAGCGACACCTTGAAGATAACACGTTTGCCTTCCAACCTGATAATACCAATTTTGAAGCGCTCGAATCAAACCGTCCAATGGTTATGCGGTTATTCGAACCCCCAAAAAATTTTTTTTGGGAGACCAAGGTAGAAAAAAGGAAGATTACTAGCTGAGAGCGCATACCAGTACATGCTGGCATACACTCTATGGTTATCAGGAAGAAACCCCCACTCCAAATAGATTTGACTTAGAGGATATTTATTTTCAAGCCTGAAGCAAGGTATAAGACATTTAGATACGGTGATGTTGTCCATATCACATATGTTCCATTCGAAAGAGTAATAACATCATCGTCATAAAATAAAATAGAGAAAGCCAAATATCCGTGAGGACCCCATCTATAACACCTGGAAAAGATTGCCGTCAACTCGTCCTAAAGAGCAATATGATAGTCCTCCATAACTATGATGAAATAAGAAGGGATACAATGGATCTCCTTGCCTCGATCCTTTTTATAAAGAGAAACTCCGATGAAGGACTTCAATGAAGAAGACTGGAAGCCCTTGAAGACTTTAAACCAGCGCATAATCCATTTACCGCCAAGTACTACTAAAACCTAATTCTTTCCCATAACATGATCAAGGAAAACGCCAACTTACGGAAACAAAGGCTTTTCAAAATCGACGTAAAAAAATAAACATTCTTCTTTTTTTTCTTATACCATACAATAACCACTCTTAGAATGAAAGACACATCGAGATTTGGTCGACCCAAATAAATGCCGATTGCTCACAAGACAAATGATCGGAATCCATTACCTTGGAAAGCTGTTTTGCTAGGATTTTTACGCACAATCTGTTTTGAAAACCGATAAGAGATATAGGTCTAAATGACATTAATAGAAGAGGATTAGACACCTTTGGGATTAAAGAAAAAAACAAAGAATTCGTACAAGAAGGGATGAACTAAAGAGAAACCTCATAACAAAGTTCTGGATATCGATCTTCATGATGTCCCAATATTTTTTGACAAACATAAAAGAGAATCCATCTGGACCCGGAGCTTTTTGGCTACCACAATCCCAAACCGCATTTTTTATTTCCTCCAAAGAGACCATGGAATCTAGAAGATGACGATCTGAATCACTTAGGCTCTTAGCAGACGACATGGATGGTAAAATCACAAGAGAGTCATGGCAGGAGAACTTCTCTTATAAAATCAAGAAAAGCCATCTTAAATGGCACCTGACAGAACCCAAACTCCCTCTTAAAGGATAACATTGATCGATTGTGATTTCCTTTTTGAGTTAATAATGCCATGGAAAAATTTGGAGTTTTCGTCCCCTTCCACGTCCCATCTAATTCGAGCTTTTTGGATTAAATCCATGGAGACCAGCTTCTCTAAGTTATCGAGCTCATGCCAAGAGTTAACACGAAGCATTCGATCATCTTTACTTGCTTGACCCGCGTCTATCTTTTCGTCTAGGCTCTTTAGTAAAGCCAAAATAGATTTTTTTTTCCTGCTTGTTTCATTATCTTTAGTTTGGGAAGCCCAAGTCTTGAGGTGCAATTTGAGACCTTTGACTTTTTCGTGAAGAGGAAGGGAGAGACCATCATCATTTGTGTAACATTTCTTAATTTCAGGTCATTTTACGACTCCTATTATTAGTCACTATTTAATTTGGTCCGATACGCGTTTACTTTTAAATTAACTTTTAAGCTAAATCGCGTAGACCAGAAATAATCATTTAATGTAAATGGTCATCAAATAAATTAAGGTTTACATCAACCAAGTAATAAATAGTTATTAAGAAGATAATTATTAATTTT
>BQNB010065171.1:21340-35035 GCA_026074375.1 Tanacetum coccineum | reverse complement strand
GCAAAATATATGAATGAATTGGGATTTAAATATATTTTTATTGATGTAATTTTTATTAAGTATTATATAACACAAAACAAAATAATTTAAGGTCAAAGTTGATGAAAAAATACTTCAAAAGTCAAAAGTGAACACTTATTTAGAGACGGAGGGAGTATTATGAGCATTTTCTGACATGATATTTGAATAGTCAAGATTGCCCTTTTTCATACACTTCATTAAATGATTAGCACACTCAAAAATTAGCATGTCTTGACATTTATACCCTTGTAAGGTGTACATAAGTAAAAATTATTTGAGTGTATATATGTCAAGACACACTAATTTTGAGTCTGCAAATCATTTAATTGAGTGTGCAAATCACCTCTCTTCTCATAAACGTTATACTTGTTTAATTACTACTTTACCATTTACAGTGTCTTCTTAGGGTATGTTTGACAAAAATAACAGTAGCATGAAGCGCAGTGTCAGTTAGCAGTAACGACAAGTAGTAACGTGTTGTTTGTTTTGATAAAGCGTTTGGTAACTTAATTGTATGTTTATACTTATTAATGGTAGATGATAGTAGTAAATGCTCATTCAGTTCGAATTTTTGACAACAGGAAGCATTTTAAAGAATTAGGAATGCTAGTTGTTTGTCGTCAAACAAGCACCGTGTACAAAATGATAAACGCTATTTGTTTCAAAACGCTCTTAAACACTGGTGCCCAATTAACATAACTAGCTACTTTACATATGAAAATTAATTCAAGTGTTTATATGCATTGCTTTGTATGGGAAAATTCCCCAGTATCTCTAGTTATCGGTTTAAAGATGTACGGCTATATTTAATTAAGAAAAATCTGTTATGCCCCAAACAGTACTAACGGTAGCCTATCAGTACTAAGTTTAGCCTAACAATACTAATATTAAGCTTAGAAGTACTAACTTTACTCAGCAGTATTAACCTAAATTTTCTTTCAAAACAATACTACACTCATACTTTTGAAGGGATTAAGTGTAAAGGAAGACTGATCACTTCTGACTACACCTTTTAATATATAGTAAATATATATAAAATAGAGTTTTCTGCAAATATGCTCCCTGTGGTTTCCCTAAATTGCAGGTTTGCTCCCCAACTTTGAGAAAGTGCAGGCGGCCTCCCTGAAACCAAACCTTTGTTTCTTTGTGTCGCATCATAACCTGACAAGATTTCTTTATAAGGCCTGAAGGGGATACATTATGGATGATCTTGTACAAGATTTCTTTATAAGGCCTGAAGGGAATACATTTGATCTTGATGTTTATGGTGAGTGATCACATTCGTTGTTTTTTATGTGCATTGTTATATGAGATTAGGTTACTAATGTGTTGTTCTTATGTGCATTGTTATTCGACATGATAATCAGGTTACTAATGTGTTGTTCTTTTGTTTTCTTTTCTTTTGTAACAGAGAGCTATACCAATTTATTTACCATTAAGTGTCACTACTATGGAAAGTTTAATGATGGTCCAAAAAAGGAGTACATTGAAGGTGAGACTTGCTTTGTTGATTTGGTAAATAGGGATCAATTTACGGATGTTGTTTTGAATACTGTTATTAACAGTTTAGGATATGAAATGGAAGATGAAGTGCTTTATTGGTATAAAATACCACTTAAAAGTTTAGATGTTGGGTTAAAACCTTTGGTCAGTGAAAGTGACTATAGAAGGTTCCTAGGTTATGTTAAAAAGCATAAGGTTATGGATGTGTATGTTGAAATTGTTGAGAAGAATGAAGAAAGTGAAAGTGGTTCTGATAGTGCTAGTGAGTCTGACAATGACTTTGAAGATGAGGAACATGTAGTTCAGGAAGTGGAAGTTAACATGGGTTACTTTAATTTTCAAGTAGAAGATGCAAGTACAGGCACTGATGGCAATATGATCCCTGTGGCACCTAAGGTGAATCTTACAGAAGATAATATAGAGGTTTTAGAATTTGATTCACTAGAAAGTGATCTAGAGGATGTGCCAGAAAATGATAGGAGGTTGGGGCTTAGAAAATTAAAAAAAACACTCATCCTCTAAGTTCTATATAGGAAAAGAATTTGCAAATAGGGATGTAGCTAAGGATTTGATTAGAACTCATGCTGTTGAGAGTAGGAGGAACTTGCATTTCTTGAGAAATGATCCTATTAGAATAAGGGTGGTTTGTAATGGTGTAGTTCCTTGCAAGAATTTGGTAACTTATAAAGTTCCAGGACCTAATGTGGACAATGCTGTTAAGGGTAAGATAGTAAATGAGGATGCAGAAGAAGACAAAATTACTTGTCCCAACCTCCAGAAAAATCAAATACTATACCTCAACTTTCCTTTCAAAACACATCACAGATCTAATCATAATGAACCCTAACATGTCTATTAAATCAATTCAAGAACAGATGCAAAAAAAGTTTCATGTTGCTGTTTCTAGGGACAAAGCATTTAGGGCCAAGGCTAAGGCAGCAAAGACAGATGAAATAAAGTTTCATGTTGCGGTTTCTAGGGGACAAAGCATTTAGGGGCAAGGATAAGGCAGCAGTTTTCCTGAGAGAGATGTGTTGATACATACATGCTTTATTGAGGGACTATGTTATGGAGCTAAAGAGATGTAACCCAGATACTACTGTCAAAATAGATGTATATGGTGAAGAGGATCCTGAATCTCCAACAAGACTGTTCAGGAGAATATATGTGTGCTTGGGTGCTTTGAAAAGGGGATTTAGAGAAGGTGGTAGGGAGTTGCTTGGTTTGGATGGTGCATTCATGAGAGGCCAGTATCCAGGACAAATGCTGACAGCAGTGGTGTGGATGAATAATGGATTCCTGTTGCATATGGTATAGTAGAATCAGAGAACCAATATTCTTGGACTTGGTTCTTAAAATGTCTAGGTGATGATTTTGATCTATACAGCAATTCCAATTTCACATTCATCACAGACAGGCAAAAGGTATTATCCAATAAACTGATTTTGATATTTAAAATGCATTTGAAGTATTACTAACTTAATTAACTTTTGTTTTAGGGTCTATTACCAGCACTTGAAAAGTTGTTTCCACATGCTGAGCACAGGTACTGTGTTAGGCACATTTATGAAAACATGAACCTAACTTGGAAAGGTTCAGAGTACAAGGCAAAAAATGTTTTTGGCTATGGGGGGGAAATGTGTTGCATCATTCCTCAAAAACCACTGTTATGTTTGGAAAGAATATGCAATAGTTGAAAGATTTCAATAAGAAGTATATTGATGGTTTAAAACAGATTCCTGTGAACATGGAGCAGGAATACTTTTCTGGTATGTTTTCTAAACACTGTCTTTTTAAACATATTCATATCTTAGCTTATAATATTGTCTAATACATATCATTTAATCATAATTGTAGGTAGAGCTCATTGTGACCTGTTAATAAACAATATTTGTGAGGTCTTCAACAGACAGTTGTTAGAAGCTAGGGATAGTCCTATCATTACTGCCTTAGAACATGTGAGGGAATATCTAATGAAGAGGATTGTTGTTGTCCAAAAGATAATTGAAAAATGTGATGGTCCACTGACTCCTGCTGTTGCTAGAGTTTTTGATATTATTAAGGAAGCTTCCAGTGAGTGTATTGTGGATTGAATGTGCTGATCAATACAGGTTAAGGTTATCTCCAAGAACAGTAAGTTGTTTATCTTAAATCAAAGGACTGTTCTGTGTTGGAAGTGGAGATATCAGGTCATACACTGTAAGCATGCCCTTGCTGCAATACTATATGGCAGACAATGGCAATGATGTAGGCATTCCTGAAGAATTGGGTTCATTGATCTCATAAAAACTTGCACATGGAAGGTGTTTATTCCCACAAGGTTAAACCCAGTCAATGGTAGTGGTATGTGGTCTTAATTTGATTTCCAATCAACTCTGCTTCCTCAAAAATCATCCACAGATTGGGAGACCACCTAAGAAGAGAAAGAAGAGTAAAGGAGAGATTGTGCAGATTGGGTGAAGTGCAACAAACTAAACCCAGGCAAGGGTAAAACTGTTACATGTAGTTTGTGTCATGCAGCAGGACATAATAAAAGAAGTTGTGATAGAAGACAACCTTCACAAGGTGGAACAAGTAATGCTGCTGGAGTTGGAACACAACCTTCAGAAGGTGAAACAAGCAATGCTGCTGGAGTTGGACCACTAGCTTCACAAGGTGGAACAAGCAATGCTGCTGGAGTTGGAACACAAGCTTCACAAGGTGGAACAAGCAATACTGCTGGAACAAAAAGAAAATCAAAAGGTTCTACTGGAACAAGTAATGGATGCTGGAACATAAGCTTCAAAGCTCTCATAAAGGTGGAACAAGTAATGCTGCTACACAGGCTTCTACTGGATCCCCCCTGAAAAGAACAAAGAAGTCTGCAAGTAGACTGACTCCTGAAAAGTGAATTTCATGCTTTAAATATCAGTTCCAAGACTAGTTAACTTCTTGTCTAATTCTTGTTTTTTGACAGTTAGTTCCAAGGATGTTTGTGTTAAGACTAAGGTGTTTATTTGGCTGAATCTTAGAACATGGTGTTATTTTACTTGTTATACCATTTGTGAACTATTTTGACCCATTGTGAACTATTCTGACCCATTGTGAACTATTCTGACCCATTATGAACTATTTTGACCAATTGTTAACTATTTTGACCCAATTTATTACCCCAAAACTGTGAACTAACTTGGTTAATTTGAGGTGGTTGAGTAGTAGAAGGGAGTAAATCACCACAATTTATGTACCCTTTCTCAATACTATCTAAAACGCCTATAAAACAAACCACCCTTCATTGGTAACTGCTCACCTTTTTTCATCAGACTTACTTATATTAACTATTATTAATGGCAGAAAATATTGACCTAAGTAGCTTCTTTGAGGCTCAAATTTGATGTAGTGACTGCAATGAAGGCTCTTCAATGCCCCATCTTCGTCAATTGGTTCAGTTCTGGTAGGCCTAGGCCCTGAAGTCACAGCAATATTGCAAGAGGTTTAAGGAATGAGATATAACAAGAGAGTTGGTATAAGTGGTATGGTTATGTGGATATCTCTAGGAGTATTTTGAGATGATGCTTACTGGGATAGCTTAGTCCAAACAACTGATGAACGGAGGTCCCATTAGGGGTAACGTACATTCCAATTGGCAAGCATGCTGCGCAAGGCCTTCCAAACAGGAGTGATGCTTGGAGTTGCCAATCCTAAAACCTGGGCTGCCATTGACGAAAAGCTAAGAAAGAGGCCTTCCAAACATTGATGATGTAGTATGTTGTGGCTTGTTGATGTCTTTTCTCTGTTTATGTTATCCCTGGACTTAGGTTAAAGTTTATGTCTGGTTAATGTAAGATTATGTTATGTTTATGTTATGTCTGGACTTATGCTGCTATTCTATGTTGAGGTTTGCATAGTCTTCATATATATGTTCAAGTGTTAAGAGAAAAACTGCAAAACTGTTTGAATCAAGAGAAAACTGCGTGCTCATTATAAAATTGAACCTTCATTAATCAGAGAAAATTTATTGCCACTACATTATTTTCCATTTGGTCAATACATGTTCAAGTGTTACCTAATACATTGATAAGCATTTCAAAATAGCTAATACAGCGTAAAACCCATTTACATCAAGTAGCAAACCAAGAAAAACACCCAACTACAAATCAAGCATATCTTCAGCCTTCGATTTCTAGACTCCATTGCATTCAAAGATGATTGAAGTGCATTTCTTGATCTTAGCAAACCGGGGATGATAGCCATTGCACGAGCACACATAGGGGGATCAACCCATGAGAAAATTGGACAAGTATTGGTAGAACAAGAACGAAATCGCCGTCCTGGATTTGTGTCGGTCCATGAAGTACAATAACTGTTGGATTTCCACAAAAACAGTTCATCTTTGTGAATGAAAAATTAGGGTTTATGTGTTTTTAAAAATTGGGGATTTTGATCTTTGTGTGTGAATGTGTGTTGTTTCCGTTTCCTGTACTTATCGACAAACAACATAGGAGATGTGGGGATATAGTTTTGGGTTTTTGAATTAGGTTATTAACAACCCCTAAAACACCACTGGTAACTTTTATGGTTTTTTCTTTCTTTCTTTATTTAAAATTTCGTTTATAATTTTGTTTATATTATAAAACTTTAAAACATGTGAAAAAAATATAAAGTTAAACTTTAAAACATGCGAAAAAAATATAAAGTTTAACAAGTCAAAAGTATTAAACTGACAAAAAGTACTAAATAAAAACTGATAAAAAAAACTGTGTTGTATTATAAACAGATGATTAAAAAAGGAACGTTGTATATTTTTCTTTTACGTTTTAGCGATGTAAGAGTATCAATAGTAGTACACGTAGTTTTTATATATGTTTTCTTAAGAAAAATAATTTTTTTTAATGTTAAATGAAACTACCTACTGTTGTTTGTGGTTATTTTGAGCTAAAATAATTTCTTTGTTGAGCTGATTATTTTGACCAAAATCATTAATTTTTCACACTTTTGTTTTTGCCTATTTTATAATAAATGAAAAGCAACAAACGAAGGCCGGCACCAATGAAGAGTCAATATTGTTTTTGCCGGCCGTCGAATATTGACTCTCTTCATTTTTGCCGGCCGGCCGTTTATGCGTCTAATTTAGTTTTTTTCTTCTTGTATTTTAGATTGCAAAGATAAAAGGAATAAAGAGCTTTATACAATTAAGGAATTTGAACGTTATCACAATTAAGGTTTTGAATTCATATATCGTAAGGAATCTTATAGAAAAATATATTTATCCATGTTATTTCACAGAGCTATTTATAGAAAAATATATAAGTTACATATTTATCTAGTGTTATTGAAAATTATTATAAAAAATATATATTGACCGGACTGGACCGAGGACCGGATTGGTCCAAAACTCCGGACCGAGGACCAGACCGAAATGGTACGGTCCAGTCCGGGTCGGTTCGGTCCGGGTCGGTCCTCGGTCCGGTCCTGTCCTATAAGGCATAATCATCGGGTTTTTTGGCAAGACCGACCGGACCGGACCGACCGGACCGAAGACCAAATTGGTCCAAAACACCGGATCGAGGACCGGACCGAAATATGTTCGGTCCGGTCCGGTCGAACGGTCCATATGCCCACCCCTAGTTATAAGATGGGTGGTGATATTTACACGGACCATTTTACTTTGTACACATAAATTCAACATGACTTTACAGTAATGCCCTTCAACATTATTTTACAGAAACAAAAGCCATATTTGTCGTCATTGAAAGCTATTTGTTGACCCCTAAAAAGTAAGACAAAAATAATAGACTTCTTACAATACATTCATGAAGCACTTATTTAATAACTGATGATCTCTATTCCAATATTGACTCTCTTCGTTGGTGTCTTAGACTGTAGGATCCCGTTAACACTTCATAACATATATATCATACACGAATTTGATCTAGAAAGGAGAAAGAGAGATGAGTTGTTTTGTAGAGAGAGAAATAATATAGAGAGAGATGATGGAGTTTAGGAAAAGGAAAAAGATATATTTTTAACAACTAACTTTTCCAAAGAGGAAAAGTTACATATATACCCCGACACATTAAAGTGACGCGCGGGATATTTAACTAGGACTCGGGCTCGGGTTTTGCTTGGGATTAAACCCGAAACATATACAATATTAGATTAACTATCGAGCCCGATTCCCGATATTATACTATTACAACATTAACTAATTAAATGACCGAGACTCGTACATGTAATGAACGAACTTCTAGTTCGGCTTAATATTTTGAGGCTAACAATCTCCCCCGAAGTGAGTTCATTGATGACACTCCTTCATGAGATCAATGAGATTGCTTTCTTTCGCGTTAAGTTTATGTGGTCGTAAGGTCTTCTCTTTCTCTTATGTTCTTTGTTGTAGGCCTTGTTCCTATCATTGCTTTTTTGTTGATCTTACTTTGACCTTGTCTTGTCTTTATACGTTTATGCATCTGCGATCTTGAGTATTTGACCAACATTCTCATACTCTGCCTCCAATCCCTTGAAAGCTTCATATCAGATTTGACGGAAGACTTTTGTACTTTTAAAATCTTGAGCTTTTCATGATATTTGTCTTTGTAGAAGACATGTGAATATGTGGTAATGGAATCCACTTTGGTTGAGTTGGGATAGCCGTCACTATAACTCGTTTTAACCTGCATTACGTTAGTGATAATCAATAAAATTGATTTGAAAATCAATCGATGTATTACTTTGTAAAAATGTTTTTGTAACACATCGAAGTTTAATATTTTATCAAAATTCATCAAAGCAACCGCAATATCATTTACCTGGACCAAATCGATATTCCGTTTGTCACAAAAAGTTTGAATCTCATATAGAATCTCGCAAGTCACCTACCAAGAGCTTGTTTGATGTGACTCAAGCAGGATTTCCATCTTATGTGAATACTTATAGTATCACTCGGAATATATTCTAAAGCAAATAACACAAGGATATTGACGTAGGACTCTTGTTAACCACTTGTAAACTTGATGAAGTTACAACAAGTGCTTGAATGACATGTGTCCTAACAGATTTAGATATGACTCACTTGCTCTAACTACGATTATGTCATTTGGTTTTTAGTACTTGAGGCTTGGAGCAATGGCCACCTATTCAATATCAAATTGCGTCTACTGAATGAGATGTCAATAGAATACTAGTTGTATCTCCGTAAAAATGAGACAAGTTTCTTTTAATAAGAAACCGAATAGCTGGGAAGGTTGTGCATTGCATCCACACTGGGTCATGAATGTCGTTTTCAATAACCTAGCAATCATCTCGTGATTCTGAATAGATTATTATGACTCGGTTTCTTCTCCTTATGGTTGTGTGAGAGGCTTCTATGTTTACACCCTTATCCAATTACATTTCTCTTTTCATACTTCAACGCCTTCAATACTTTATTCTAGGAACGTCATTAACTAACACCATTAGTGATTGTTCCAGTTTAGGCGATCATATCTTAGTCGCAATATTCCCATATACGATATCATCTCCAATCATACCTAAGGACTCTATTTCTAACTTTGGATTATCTTTAGGTAGATCATCCTTCTGATTGGATCATAGGATTGATTCTTAACAGGCTAACCACCCTTAATGACTCAGAATCGTCATGAAATTAGATGTTGTTGGGTACAAGATCGAACCATATAACCTTTTCTACTGTTTAAACAAATTGAGTTCGAATAGATCATATTTTAATTACTATTCTTCCCCTTATTTTAAATAATAAACACTTAGTTTTTTAAAATACCTTGTGATTAAAATTATGTCTTGAAAATTCTGTGAAGACAATAATTGAATCTAGCATGAATGGTTTGGAATATTTTATAAATGTTTTGAATTACGTAAGAAGTTGTCGTTGTTGATGTATCACAAGAACATAAAACTTTTGTTTTTCGGAAAAAACTCCATCCTAAAAAATATGACCAATTGAGAAATTGTTATCTTGAAAACATGTAAATTGAGTTTGAACACCAATTTTGAAAGATTATGAATTGTCATCGATGAAATTCTTGAAAATGTGATTCAAGCTTTTGAAAAACAAATGTTAGAGACTTCTCTTCCTAACGGTAAGGAGGTAAAGCGCACTGAAACGTACACTATCCTTTTTCTTGAGCTAAAAACATTGTATGTCTTGAAGAACAGCTCAAAGACCAGAAACGTTAATTTTCTCGTTGATGGGGATAAGTTACTAAACCTTCCGTTATATGAAGTCCGGTTTATGTACTGATATTTGCACATAAGCCATCTAGAAAAGATTAAGAAATGACATGTTTTGAAACTATTTCAACTCTCGCTCGAACTTCATATTACACCACCCGTGTCAACTGTTAATCCGACAATTTTCTCAACACGTACAATGTTATCGATTCCAAAGGAAGACATGTCGAGAAGATTCCTTTTTGGAAATTATTCTATTGAAGATTCTTTTTGGAAATTTTCTATTTTTCAAATTTTGTATTTATATATATTTACCTATTGTCCTCAGCATTGCTATGTGATGGTGGAATAATAATTCCAACTCTTGTCGTGATGTAGCTGTCTTGACTGCTAGAGGAACAACTTTTGGAACTAGCTTTGAACTTGACGGATCATTGCTGTGGACGAGAATTCTGAGTTCTGAACGGTTATGATCAGAAGTCATTTAATGAAGAACGAGGCTTGAACTGCGTTGTTCAAACGTCATTTGAACATTGAGGAACGGGGCCTGAAGTGTTATTTTCAGCAGACGCCATTAAGACCGAGGCTTGATCTGCTGCGATCAAACGTCTTTGCTGAAGATTTCATCTTTTGTGAAACCATTCTGGCACTGGTTTCTTAGATATCAGCAATTTCAGCAACCACACTCTGAGATTTTTTTAAAATTCAAACCGCTGCTGTTTTGTCTTAGCAAACCGCCGCCAATTCTGTCTTAGCAAACCGCTGCCAATAAGTAACACGCCGCCTAAATACAATAATCAAACCGCTGCCTTCCTTTTGATAAGCAAACCGCCAAGAACTTAAGCAACTCGCCGTCTAATTTATTTAAATTTCAACACCGCCGCCCTGTATTGCAAACCGGCCGTATACTAAAGTTAACTCACCGCCTAACTTTTTTTCAACCCCTAGAAATAAAATAAGCAACTCGCCGGGTCTTAAAAATGGCATGTAACATTCGATTTTGCTTAATATAATAATCAAACCGGCTGACCTGTCAACTCCGCCACCAATAAACAACAACTCGCCACCAACTTTTTATAAAAAAAACAACTCGCCTTTGACTATTGGCAACTCCGCCTTTTGTCTTTTTTTCCTAAAAACGTGGAACTTTCGTCCCTAAACCTGTCACGCGCTGCTATAAAAAATAATATAAAGCGCAAACCTCCACGAAGAACCTTGCTTCGAATTCACTTAAATCAATCCAATTATATGTTTTTTAACCACGAAAGAAAGCTAAAACATGTAATACCTATGGTGTGATGAAGATGAAACCTTCCTATAACATGTTTCTTTCCTAAACAGAAAAATACTAATCAACTCTCCACGAAGAAACACACCTTACTATAGTTTGCTTATAATTCAGCTAGAGCTTGTTAACTACACTAAATTTGGAATACCTAACCTTCTGATGTGTAAAACAAGTAGAGGAGCAAGATTAACCACAACCAAGCCCAATTAAAAATTTGAGCTGGGTTTGTTTCTAAGAAGAGCCAAATTAAGGACGAATTTGAGCTTGTTATTACACACAAATCAACCACGAATCCACACGTAGCTCTGATGCCAATATGTCAGGATCCGTTAACACTCCATTAACATATATAACATAACACAAATTTGATTCTAGATAAGTGTAGAGAAAGAGAGATGATTTGTTTTGTAGAGAGAGAAAGAATAGAGAGAGAGAGATGAGAGAGTTTAGGAAAAGGAAAAAGATATATTTTTAACAACTAACTTTTCCAAAGAGGAAAAGTTACATATATACCCCGACACATTAAAGTGACGCGCGGGATATTTAACTAGGACTCGGGCTCAGGTTTTGCTTGGGATTAAACCCGAAACATATACAATATTAGATTAACTATCGAGCCCGATTCCCGATATTATACTATTACAACATTAACTAATTAAACGACCGAGACTCGTACACGTAATGAATGAACTTCCAGTTCGGCTCAATATTTTGAGGCTAACACAGACGCATACAGAACTCACACCGGTGGGTATGTATTTATGATAAGAGTTAATTGGAATATAGGTTGGTTAATTTAGACTCGGCCGTCGAAAGTTGGCGATAACAAACTCTCTCCAGTGGTAGCACACTTTACCCACCAAAAGGAAAGATAATTGTTTTCATTGTTTCTCTTATTACTAAGAACAAAAAGCATGATCCGGTAACCAAGTAAAAATATGAGTTGATTATCCAAATTAAAAATGCACAAGGTTTACAACAATTCATTTACGCTGCGTTTTCTAGAGGATTTCATGGACTAGAGTTCGTCGACAACTCTTGGTAGAGTGGTTACCCGTAGCCAATCATGGTTTAGACGGATCAGGTGAACTTCGGATCAATCTTGGTGTGTAGTAGACAATACCAAAAAGAATAAATTTCAGTCGAGATATGCACTAATGTAAGAGAGCTGGTGGCGGAAGGTGAGATAGGCGCCGGTGAAAGTAAGACAAAAAGGCTAACGAATGGGAGGAAACAACTTCTTATAGGTAAAGTATTGTTGAGGGTATAATTGTCAATTCAAACTAAATATCTGTGTACGGAGTAAAAGCGTCTGTGTAAATATCAATGAGATACTTACTTCGTCTCAAAATTATTGTTCACAGACAAAAAATACACCGTTTAAGAAAAATACATTAATTACTACTTTAGTTTCTACGAAAGCAAAAAAGGCAGTTTTACCTTTTGATAATTAACTAGTGTTTTCTTTTATGCTTATAAATACTAATTTGAACTAAAGGTAATATGGTAAACTTAAATAAATCCAACTATTATTTTTAAAAGTGAACAATTATTTTGAGACACATAAAAAAGAATAATTTTAAGACCGATATAGTAAGAAATCAAATAGGTTAGCGTCAAATTTTAGATGAAATATCATTTTTGTGTATAAAAGTTTTCAAAAAGAAATTCAAAATGTACGTGACAATATGTATTTGTTAGAAATACGAAAAAGTATCGGTCACTACCAATATAGTTAGTCGTAGCTCGTAGTAAGTTGTAAGGTTAAGTTAGAAAGCTAACCGGGCCAAAGGCCCATGGATAAACCCACTAAAGGCCTATGGCCGGCCATAGCAAGACATATATAAACCCTCTCCACACATGGAGAAGGTGTTGGTTGTTCATTTCTCACATGACACTAATCTAATATTTCCTTTTTACTCTGTCTCTCTAACTGTTCATCCAACCATCTCTTTCCCTCTCTAAAACCCTAAGTAAATCCTATCATACATGTGTTAAGATATTCTACAATTGGTATCAAGAGCCATGAGGTGTTTTTGAAGGTTTTGTGTGCGTTTGTTACTCATCTTTGTTTGTGTATCTTGGTTTGAATCCATCAAAAGGTTTTTACCTTTTGAGGGTTTAAAAACCATAAAGTTCTTAACTTTCTTTCTTAGTTATCTTAGTATAGACTAGAAGTACAAGAAAACCTTTCAAAAACCATAAAAAATATCATCTTTTTGGTTAAAAAGAGGTTTTTGTACCAATAATCTTGATTTTAATTTTTTTGTGTCAAAACGTTGAAATTTGTGTTTTTATGGTTCTAATAGTCTTAGATAGGTAAGAAGTACAAGAAAAATCAGGTAAAAACGTTGAAAAGTGAGTCTTTTTATGATTTTTAATTTGTGATTTTCAAACATTGTTGGGCGAATTATACACATAGGCGAATTATACGTATTTTTCCTTCAGGCGATTTATACATTTCCTATAGGCGAATTATATGTATCTTTTGGTCAGGCGATTTATACGAAGTTCTTCAGGCGATTTATACGTATTATTTCCAAGGGCGAATTATACGTGTATATTTGCAAGGGCGATTTATACGTTTTTCAAGGGAGAACTATACACGTTTATTAGGTGAATTATACGGTTGTTCTTTGATTTGTAAAATCCAGTGAAAACTTGATTTCCCGGTTTTATCAAGAATTGTAAAATCCTGTGTATTCCAAAAGACTCAA